>JACVVK020000157.1:940000-1000000 GCA_018292915.2 Batillaria attramentaria | reverse complement strand
CACACACACACACACACACACACAGGCACAGACACAGGCACAGACACACACACACACACACACACACACACACACACACACACATCCTGCAACTCAGTGAAGCAAAAACACAGGAGAACAATACAGATAACAACAAAATAATGGCTACACACTCCCACAGTCGGCACTGACAACACGAGTAGCAGGAACAACTGCTTACCTAGAACTCGTTGGTTGTTTAAGGCTTTAACGTCCTTTCCCCACCAAATAGGGGGTATCAAATTATCAACGACGGGATGAGTAGCTAGCACGAATATCAGTCTGGCTCACAGACAGGCTTCGAAGCCACGACCCGAGCAATGAAAGTCCAACGACAGCTCTACCATTCGAATATATTATCCTGACTGAAATCGAATTCCGGCTGGGGCCAAATATTTGTGCTGGCCTTTTTCTTAGTTGCCATGTCTTCGATATCACCCTTACGTGGTGGAAATGGACGTTAAACTCCCCCAAAACACCCACCGACCCACCCTCCCTCCCCAGCGAACACGGACTAAAGAGAGCAAGTCCAGGACAGTATTCGAACCCAAGACCAGAGCACTGACATTCCTACCAGTACGCTACACGCTCCCCGCTCCCCTTGTCACAGGTGAAATGTCATAAATCAGTGCTGGTGTTCATGCGTTGATGTGGTCTATGGGCACTCCTGTAGATGACCCCGTGGCTTCGCTACTGTGTCCTCTCCGTAGTGTGGCAGTCGGCATGCGGCTCGTGTCCTCAATAAAATGTGGCCTCTGTCTGTGTGTGTGTGTGTGCTCAAGGTTCTGTACTGATATATGAGAAGTGACGGTGGTACAAAGCATGAGAGAGCTCTTGGAGAGGAGGGCGTATTGATAAACACCATAGGTGGAGCACTATACTCTGATAACAAAACAGGTGAAGCACTATCTTGATGCCCATGCCCGCTAAAAGACAGAGGTGCAAATAAACACAGCATATATATGAGCGCAGCACACGAATAAAGCACGATGATTCATGACTACCACATGCATTTGTACATACTTTCATATTTTGCACCATGTCCTCTTCTCGATGCCTATGATATGTGGGTGGGTGGGTGGAGGTGTTTGAGGATTTAACATCCTTTTCCATCACACATATGACTGATATCAAAGACGGGACCGCGAGAAAAAGGCCAGCACAACATATTTGGCCCCAGCCGGGAATCGGACAACCCGAGCGTTGAAAGACCAGTGCAGGCTCTACCGTTTGTCTGTCCCTCCCCCCTCCTCCCTCCACCCACTCACCCCTACCCTACCCCTCCCTCCCCCGTGCCCCCACGCAAAGAAGGTATTCAGTGCTGAACAGAATATACAATTTATGACAGTAACTATGGTTTTGTTGCCGACTTAGCACTTCGTCGACGAACAGCAAAATAGTGATTCAACTGATATCGCTGAACCAGCAACACACCGCTACTCCAATACCTTCTGTCATCGAGAAAACTTCATCAAGGGGCCTCGCAGTTATCCATGTCGAAGCATCAAACATGCAAGCGGAAGAACAAAAACTACGACAAAAAAGCAATGAGTCAGTCTGTACATAGTGAAAGAGGACTTGCCGAAACAGAAGCCGGTGTGTTTCATTGACGTCTCAGCCAGACCACAACGACGCATCACACTAACGTAAGGGCCACATCAGCATGCAATGAAGGCCACGCACAAGCACAACGCGCCGTTTCACATTGCACGGAATGAATCGAGCACGCGACCGAACCACACAAACGAACACAGAGAACCTAGACGGGACAGTAGTCAGTGTTTACATTTGTTGAACAGCGAAGTTTCTCCGCAACACACGACACAGCCTTATCTACAGAACCTGTTGCCAAACGTACACTCGACAGACACCATTCAAAACGTGTACGACAAATCTCTTACCTGCATCCGTGCTGGTTTCTTCCAAATCTGCACAAGTGTCGTCTGGTCGAGGCGAGGGTGTCGCCATGTTGTGAGGGCCGTGTCGTGTCTATTTATAGACAAGGTAGCAGTCGGTGGGCTGGGTGTCAGCGAGTGCCAGGTAAGCGAGTCGGCTTGAACTGCCGCCTGTCGCGTGACCTGTCCCAACAGCATGGTCCCGGCGCTTGCTCCGTGATGAACCAGCTGACTGTAGGTAGACGGGCAGGTTTTTTACCGCTGATGTGCGATTTGCGAACAAGCATGTGTCTCTTCCTCTTCAGTTCTCCTTTTTTGTTCAATGCGTGATACCAACTCCATCAACTCCCATAGCATATATATAAAAAAAAAGATCTGAACCTATGCAGTAGCTGTTTGACAGTCGGTGTCATATCCATCGTCCATTAGAGCTTTGTAAAGTAAAAACACCATCAGGCGCCAATCGTGCCCAGTAACATAGAAAAAATATTCAACATAGAGGGTTGGTGGGGTGGGGGTGGGGGATTCCAAGGCGTTCCTATCCACTCCAAATGGGAAACTTGTTGTCTTACAATGAAGGCACAGTCATATTTTAACTTTTTCTTTGGATCACAGACCGCACTGAGCTTCAGTGTTTGGTGGTGTCAACCATCGTACCACTTAGACACCTGCACAGTGACAGCATCTCACTGACTGGCACTGAGGCAACAGAACCATTTATGTGACGCCAGTCGGTATCAAGTCACTAGCTGCTAGTGTTACAACATTGTCAACCGCTGAGTAGAGATTTTGTTTCTTTGCCGTTTTGCAGAGACAGTAGACGGCACTGTCTCGCATTTAGAGCTCTACTAAGACTTTCGAGCGTACAGGCCCACTCACGAGCAAATCTGCTCCCAACAGAAGTTGGCTTTTGTGATACTAGTAAACATGGAAGTAGCGCCTTTAAAGATTTTGTGACTCAGTGAGGCGATTTCGAGATGGATTTAATGTTCTGCTGCAACCTGCCCTTTCTTTTTCTATGTATTTGTTAGTTTATATTTTATATGTTTGTTGTTGTTGTTTTGGTTTGTTTGTTTTTGTTTTGTCTTGTTTTTGAAATGCTTTGGTCGTGAGTTGGAATCGCGGCTGGGGCCAAATATTAGTGCAGGCCTTTTTTTTTTTTTTCCCGTTGCCGCGTCTTTGATATCACCTATACGTGGTGGAGATCGAAGGGCGTTAAACTTCTAAACACACACCACCCACTCGTTTTCAAATTCAGAACGATTGTGGATGAGCTGGGGGTTGGGGGTTGGGCAGTAGACATCAGGACTGAGACATCGCACGCCCTTTCTTCCCGCACCCATTTGGCTTAGGCCTACCACGTATGAGCATAACAGGAGAGTCGAGGAAATCGAAACCAAAAGTAGGCCGTCTTCCAGTGACCAGTATGTGTTACGTCCTGCTTGGAAGTGACGGCGCGCTGCGTAACTGCGAAGCCAGCCCTTTCTTTCTACTGTGTCATTACCAGTTTGCCAGTGCGGTTAAGGTCAGTTCAGTGAGTTCACCGGCACTCTAGTAAGCCTATGAAAATAGAGTAAACCCTTTTCACGACGTCATTGTGGACAGTGTGAGCGTGTGCCGGAATCGCTCGTACACGTTTCATGCCGGCGTATGACACGCGACGATTTACGTTTTGTGTAAAGAATTAGTGAAAGGCGGGTAGGCAGAATCAGGTCAAGGCAGGTCGCCAGGAACAGTTGGTTACCATATGAAGCTGGACATTCGACTGATTAGCCCTATTGGTAAGCATACACCTTTATTGCCTTTATTGCCTTTATTGCGAGACGCAAACTGAAGCGTGTAATCTTGTTTCGTGCAGTTAGTGCTAAGTGTACCGGCTTCAGGAAATGTTTTCGTGAAATAGCCGTTCACCTCCATTGCGGCTTAGTGATATCTGAACAACTGACAGGACTTGCGTGTCACTTAAGACGGCAGGTCACCTGAGCGATATCACATACCTGGAAAAGCCTTACTGCTCTGTTGTGTGTGTGTGTGTGTGTGTGTGTGTGTGTGCTCAGTGATCTCCCTTTGACCAAGACTAAAACCTTTAAAACCTCGGGGTGTATGCAATGTTATGATTTTTCTCAAATGAAAGGTCGGGTTTATTTATCGTTTGAAGTTTAATGATCGTGTTTTGCCTCATTTTCACATCATCCTCTTGATACATCAAAATGCCGGCCGGGCGCCTCATTTGGGTTCTTTAAGTTTCTGTCTGCAGGGTCTGTCGACTCAGTGAGGGTCATGCCCTGACAGGCTGTCAACCCATTCGGCTATCACGGCTTCCCGTGGGCTGTGAACTACAACAAAAGATATTACTGTACAATATGATCAAGCCCAGTCAGCCCGTTGTTCACTGTAGCTGTTTGGGAGAGCAAAACGAAAACGACCGGCTTCATGGAAACGGCGAGCAAACCGAAAGTGGGAACGTTTCCATTGGTTCTTTTCCGACAACCGCTGAACTCCCTTTGAAGATAACAACGGCATAGTGTTCGTCTCATAGCTGACAAAGGTCGTAGTCAAGGCGACTGTTGGGGACAGGGTTTGTCTGTTTGACACCGTCGGTTAACTCTTTGACGACGGAGCGCAATTTCTGACACACGATTTCCTATATTGCGCTCCGTCGTCAATGAGTTAACGGATTCATTTCCGTAACCACTGACGCGACATATCTCCCACTGGTTCGTGCAGATTGTAATCAGTCCCGCCTGAGACCTCACTGAGTGACCGTCTGAGGCTGAAAAAAAAAAAAAAAAAGATCGCAGAGCTCTTCAAGTGGACTGACCCGGGGAATACGTGGCAAACAAGTGAGTGGTTTAATTACGTTCAACGCTATCACAACTATGAAGGCCTGCAAATGCCCTTTTCTGTAGACAAGTATATGCACCGTGCCGTTCCTTTTCAGACTGAGCGCACCGTCGTCAGTTCAGTCAAGCACGGCGACAAATATTATGGGTGCTCAGTGTTCAGTTGACCAAAGCATCCCATTGATCATTTGAATGTAGGCACACACACCTCCTTCGCCTTGTGAAATCCAGCAGCGCCGCTCTGAGAGTGGAAAAGTACGTTCGAGTAGAAGTGTACTCATGGTACGCCTTGTGACTCATGAAGCACACTCGCTTTGTGTGTGTGTGTGTGTGTGTGTGTGTGTGTGTGTGTAATACCTGTTTGGTTAATGTTGTTTACATGTGATTTTTGCTCTTTCCATTGTAAATTCCGAGGCTGTTCCGTTGCATTACTATAGCTTGTGACTGGAACTGTACTCTGGACTGTACGAGCGAGAATGGAAGAGATTTGAGAGAGAGAGAGATAGAGAGAGAGAGAGAGAGAGAGTAGGGGTTGTAGAGTTTTTGTTTGTTTTTTTTTGCTGCCCAACTCTTTGCCAGCGCCAGTGGTGTTCCTCCCAGGTAATGGGTAGAATCCACGGAGGGCTCGGAAGGTGGGACAATTTTTAAAAAAAAAAAATTATTATGCATGATGATGGAGATGAGGATGATGGTAAGATGATGCTATGGAGGTCCGTGTGGTTTGGGACTGCGGGACAGGGACGCATTCCTCGCATCCTGTCATAAATATCCCGGCATTAACCAGGCCCGGGAACTACAGCATCTGCGGTGCCGGCCGTGTAATCATCCACATCATAAGACGTGTCATACCAAGGGAAGCACCCCAAAGTCGCACCCGTGAAGTGGGTGAAACTCAGCTCTGTGGCAACAGCCTCCCCATCGGGCCCATAGCACACCCGCTCTGGGTAGGAGCCGACCTAGGTAGGAAAAATCCCGCTTGCCTCGGCTGGGACTCTAACCCGGGTATCCCGTTCCATGGTCCGAAGTGCTAACCACTACAGTACGGGGGCCGGTGGTTGTAGAACTCTTATAACTTCACTGAAACTAAGCCAGAAATCAAACTTTGTCGTCTCCAGTGAATGACCACACCAGCATGACTTACCAGCTGGGATCAAGCTTTGACAACCTTCAGAACACTGTGAACAACAGTATGGGTGACGGCGTTGGCCGCTTACACGCCGATCAGGAGCTTTGTGACGTCACGGTGACCGTTGGGGATGAGTCCTTCTTGTGTCACAAGGTGGTGCTGGCATCTGTGTCTAGATTCTTTCAGGCCTTGTTTCGAAATGAACCAACGTCTGATCACGTGCCCATTGACAACGACTACGTCTCTGCGAACGCCTTCGGCGTGTTCGTGGACATGCTGTACAAGAAACTCGATGGTGTCACTGATGCGAACACTGCCAACGATGTGCTGATCGCCGCCATGTTTCTTCAGGTGCAGTTTCTACAAGAACACTGTGAAAGGTTCCTTGTCAACGACATGACACCGGACACGTGCTTGGACATGTGGCAGTTCGCCGACTCCTACGAGCTCAAAATACTTGAGGAAGGAGCCAGAGCAATGGCGATGTCTCAGTTTAATGAGGATGCATTCTCAAATGCTTTCGGCAGTTTGCCCCTGCATTTTCTCCTGATACTTCTGTCTTCAAATAACCTTGTTGTCAACGAGGACAATGTATGCGAGCGCATTGTCTACTGGGTTCGCAAAAACGCACAGGCAAGAGAGCAGTACCTTCCTCAGTTGCTCCCCTTCGTGAATTTCCTCAACGTGTCTGACAGCTACAGGGAAACGTTAAGGCAGCAGGCGCTACAGTTTAGCTCCATTGAGAGTGAGTTTTTGCACACACACACACACACACACACACACACACACACACACACACACACACACAGAGTTGATATATCCAACATCGCTCTTTTATCGCCATATTTAAAGTACGTAGCCAACGTTTCTTGGTAAATCAAATGATTAGCATTGCCAAACATCATCATCATCATCATCATCTCTCTCTCTCTCTCTGTTAAAAAAGGGATCACATGCCTTGCCTTAACTTCCAGGTTATCTCAGCGAAGCACTAACTTTCAAACTGGAGACGGCGACGAAGATCAATTCAGTTACTAGAAGAGAAATCCTTGCTCGCCAAGACAAGCGTGTGACGTCGGCGGAGGTAGATATGCATGTTGTTGCCATTGGAGGCGTCGGCACAGACGGCAGGAGTACCAGAACGGTCCGAATCGTCGAGACAGACAACAAAACCGAAGACAAGCCAAGACAACTGGAAATGTTGGATGTGGATCCAGGTATCGGCTTTGCTACATGTGTCTGGAGGAACGAGCTGTACATAAGCGGAGGCTCCAAGAAGCCAGAAATGTTTAAAGTCTACAATTCTGGGGCTGATGCATGGAAATCACTTCCCAATTTACTTCAGAGGAGGAAGGGCCATGCCATAGTGGCTGTCGGCTGGAACATCTACATCCTTGGTGGAGAGGAAGCAGCGACGGTGTCATCATGTCTCGAGGAAACGGACGAAGAGGATGAGGGTGTCCCCGAGGAACAGAAGGAAAAGGAAGAAAGTGTTCCAACCAAAGAGAGTGAAGCAGCCGTGGAGATCACAGCTCCAAGTCTGCTGTCGGACATTTCCATGTACAGCACCAGGACCCGAACATGGAGCAAGTTTGGTCAGCTGACAGAGCCCCGTACTGACGTCTCGGCAGCCGTCCTGGGTCACAGAATCTACGTGTTTGGTGGGAAAAACGCCGACAACCAGCCCACGTCACTGGTGGAATGCGTGGACACGCTGACCGGAAGTGTGTACCTTGCTGGACGTCTGCCTTCTCCCACTTCCGGTGTACGTGCTCTCAGCGATGGTGGCAGTGTCTTCGTTACTCTGCCTGAAGTTGGCGTGTATCAAATGAAGGAGCACCACCACTTTACCGACAGCGAGAAGATGCAAGAAGCAACCACGCAAGACACGACACCTCTGCCCGCGTTTGGCGAGAAAGACGTAGTTCACAAAGACTCGGCGGTGTTCAAAAGTGAAGACCGAAGAAGAATGTCTGAAGTGTTCCAAAAGAGCAGGCACGCGATTCCCGAAGAAAAACAACAAGAAGCTGATGCCTGTAACGATGCTGACAGCATCGCCCAGCTCCTCGGCCCTGCAAAAGCACCTGAGGCTGAAGTGAAGAACGAAGATGCGAATGCTGAAGAGAAATCCTTGCTGGTCCAATCGGATACCAACCACAGCATGGCGCTTCGAAAGGTAAATGATGGTAATTTAGATTTGACTGATTACTGCATGCTTATGGCTTTGCCCATCTCTTTAATTACTCAAACTCGGCAGTGATCCTGTTTCTTGAAGAAACTGCTTCGATACAGAGTAGAAATGTAGACCCGATATGAAATACTAGTGGCATTGCTAAAGAAGGTCAATGAAATTAATTATCTTACATCTTGGAGACAACCGCTTCTGAAAATTTTATTACGTTGAATGTATACAGTCTGTTGCACTGTTTGAAGCTGCTGAACCAGTGGCAGGTGCAAGCCATACTATCAGCATAAAATAAAACTTGTTCGCACGAGGAAATCTCTAGCATTTGTTTATTGTCATTGGCAAACGACGTCAATTGTGCAAACAAGGTAAATTGTGTGTATATCAGGGTGATCAGAGGGGCAACGGGGCAGATCATCAACCCACTGTCACCTTCCGTAAGCTGGCTGTTCTCCCCGAACGGCGCCACTTCGGCGCGTGTATTTACAAGGGGAATGTGCTGGTAGGTGGAGGGTTGGACCAGAATGGAGAGAGGCTCAGTGACTTCAAGTTCTTTGGGTCTGTCACGATGGCCAGCACACTAGCCCTCGAGGGTGGGCTGTCACACTTCGGGCTCCACGTGCTGGAAGTCCCGAAACTCACAGGTACTGGTGATCTTCACAGTGACAGCTTACACAATTATCATGCGGTTTTGTCCGGTGTTCGTCTTATCTAAATACAGTGAAGTCCGGCTGTAGTGATAGACCCATGTAGTGATAGTCCGGCTGTAGTAATAGAATTTCTTGGTCCCGGTCCCAGTTGTTCATGTTCTTTGTTAACTTAGTCCGGTTGTAGTGATATTTTTCAGGCCGGATATAGTGATAGTCCGCTTGTAGTGATACTATTTTCAAGTCCCGGGGAAGCTAAAGTCCGGCTGTAGTGATAATGTTCGAGAGTAATCTCCCTTTACCAAAATGGCGAGCAAACGCCAGCAACGCAATGTGCTTAGCCCTTGGGACCAAATTTTTTTATCACTACATCCGGACTATTACTACATCCGGATGTCCGGTTATAGTGATATTTTTGTAGGTTTTATCACTACATCCGGACGTCCGGTTATAGTGATATTTTTGTAGGTTTTATCACTACATCCGGCCAATCGCTTGTAGTTGTAGTGATATCTTCAAAGCTGATTAAATTTCATTCCTAAAAAATCTGACGATTTTTCATTTAACCCGTATTTCTAAGTGGCCCTTCTCTCTCTCTCTCTCTCTCTCTCTCTCTCTCTCTCTCTCTAAAACACGCACACACACACACACACACACACACACACACACACACACACACACACACACACACCGGCTGTTGAACTGCTAGGACGGGGGTAGGTTAACACAGGACATTTGCAAGCCTGACAAAGACGACAGAAGAAACGTCACAAAACGAAATCAATAGTGGTTCCAAAATCACCTTATTACTGCCTTGAGGCTAGTTTACCAAATGTGCCGCCGCATGTGGCAATAAAAGCTTTGAAGATATCACTACAACTACAAGCGATTGGCCGGATGTAGTGATAAAACCTACAAAAATATCACTATAACCGGACGTCCGGATGTAGTGATAAAACCTACAAAAATATCACTATAACCGGACATCCGGATGTAGTAATAGTCCGGATGTAGTGATAAAAAAAATTTGGTCCCGAGGGCTATCACTACATCCGGACTTCACTGTATTTGACCCTTGTCTTATTTAATACACACTTTACTGTCATTTAATACATCACTGCATACATTTGATACCACACTACCACTATTATAGGCTATGGTTTAAGAATCCATTATTTCTCCTCGTTTGTTAATTTCGACCGAAAAACTGCTCGTTAAAGCTCGCAGTTTTTCGGTCGAAATCAAGACACTCGTGTAGAGTTCATAAGTCGGGGGCACCTCATTGGCCGTTGGTGGTTGTAGGAATTGATTGCGCGGCTTTAAACGCACTCACTCACTTGTAGGAGTTTTTCAGCTTTTGTTTGGGGTTTTCATTTCGCTACGTGTGTAAAAAAAAAAAAAAAAAAAAGATGAGGGTATACGTATTACCCATAACTGTTATTAACATTATTATTTTATGTTGTGTTTAGACAAGGCAACCTTCAGGTTCACTTTCCGCCCTGACAAGTTGGACGGAAAAAACAGTTTGGAATCACACCGCGTCAAGATCAACCGTTTTACCTGGTAGTGCTCTCTCTCTCTCTCTCTCTCTCTCTCTCTCTCTCTCTCTCTCTCTCTCTCTGCATAAGCATTTACGCTGTAATGTTCGTGAAATCAAAGATCTTGGAAACATAAAGATAGTTCACTTACCTCCCTTTGAGGGACAACGCGCATCCCGCAGATCTAGGAACTAATGGCAGTATGGCAGAAAGCCAGAAACGACGCAAAAATTCGGGCGTACAACTGCAGGGATTCACATCCATTTTGGGTTCAACAGGACAAATGTCCTGGTCTCAACCAAAACAATAGGACATTTGTCCTGATAAATAAAAAACAAGAGGACATTCAATGTTTTCCAATCTTTTATTGATCAACCTGCTGAGGTGTCTGTTCTTGTATATTATATAAGTGTCAAAGCCAGGCATGCACGTCTGCTTAATTGTTAAGCTAGGGGTGTGCAGGGGAATGCTCCCCAAGATTTGTTTTAAATTACACTGAAATCTGTGGAAGTGATTCAGTTTAAGTGCTTCAGACAAGGCCGGACTGACTGAAACCGTTTTTGACTTTTTGAGAGGCCAGAAAAAATATTTAGCCAAAGGTGGAAATCCGACAAAAGCACGGTGGAAGATCTTAATCCCTGACTGTTAACCATATGGTTATCTTGATTAGTCCCTCCTCCTAATGAGATCACTAGTATTGATTTTTCGTATTGATTATCGTCTTAAAATAGACTTCGGGAAAATCCGGTACTCGCAAGTCAGGTGTACCACAGCCCGCGCACGATCATCATAGGCAAATTGTTGGTAACTTAATCGTCGTGTCTGGTCCTAAGAAACGATCCGTAATGCATTTTTCGTTGTGCTGTTTTAGTTTTTTGTAAGAAAACACAACCGCTCAATGCTTTCTCGACGCTGGCAAAGAACGAATGGATGCGAGACCCCCTGGGAAAATCCGGTACGCGTACGCCCAAGTCGGACGATCATCATACGTGTATTTTTGTAGCTAAAACGTCGCGTCTGCCCCTCAGAAACGATCAGTATTGTATTTTTCTTTCTGTTGGTTTAATTATTCGAGTAAAAAAAATCCAAATGAATCCTTCATCGGCGCGAAGATTGCACGGATGCTAACGGCATTCGTAAGGCCCGATGCACACGAGCGTCGGCGTCATGATGCCGAGCGGCGGATCTGACTCCCGGCGACAGTTTCAAGGCGCCGCCACGTGTGCATGACATCGGCGCCTGGCGACAGGCAACGGCATCAATGATGCCAGGCGGCGGAATCCTTTGACGCCGCGTATACACACAACATCACACGTGAAAACCAATTTCCCCCTTTAAAAAAAGAGGTAGGTATGCCTACGATATCGAAGTTGGAGCCAAGATCGGTATCGAAGTTGGAGCCAAGATTATGTTTTCTCCCACACCTAACACACAACATCACACGTGAAAACCAAAGTCGCCGCATCCACGACATGTGACTGGCGTAAATTTAGTATAGAATCCGCATGCTTGTAAAAAGTCTCTGTTTGTTTGACCCAACCCTATACTAGCCGCCGTAAAACATTTTAACAAAATAAACAAAAACGAAGATGTCAGCGACTGACAGGTGGTCTCCCCCATACATTTCGCATGTGTTTTAGGCCTATGGAAAACATAATTATTTTCAAAGTTCCGGAGAACGAACAAAAGATCTAGTTTGGCTTTCACTGCTGTACGCACGTAGTGCATTTCCTTCGATGTGTTCAAGTGAAACTAGTACGGAACCGTCACAGAAAGATCGAACAGCTGTGCGAGAGATCCAAAGATGGACGCATCCGCTGAGTACTTCTTGCTAACTCAGCATTAATCATATCTGCGACCGACGATCCAGCAGAATCTATGTTGAGATATGGTTTTACAATGGTTAGAATGAAGTTCAGCCGGAAATTTTGTTCTGTGTGTGTATGTGTGTGTGTGTGTGTGTGTGTGTGTGTGTGTGTGTGTGTGTGTGTGTGTGTGTGTGTGTGTATCAGTGCAACTTGCCGCTAGCACAGTTCAAGTCAACGTTACTTGTGAAGTTTAAAAAAAAAAAAAAAAACACCGCCAACAAAACAACAAAAGCAACACCAAAACCTGATGTCTGCGCCTGCCACGTGTGTTTACTGCTGTTTGTATGCAAACCTCTTGATTTTTAAGAAAAAGAGTTCTGTACATACCATTAAATTTCCCCCCGACAGTATGTGAACTGGAAAAAGTGCCGATGAACCGCCGTATGAGTGACAACTCTGTGTGTGTGTGTGTGTGTGTGTGTGTGTGTGTGTGTGTGTGTGTGTGTGTGTGTGTGTGTGTTGTGAATCAGTTTAGATGCAGATAGCCGCTAGCACAGTTTAAGTCACCGTGATTTGTAAAGTTGTCCAGAAAAAACAAAAATCACGCTGTATCTGCGTCAGCCGCGTGTGTTTACTGTTTGTTTACACTGCATGCACACGTACCACTTAAGGTCTTTTTTTTAACAAGAAAGCGGAAAAAAATGGTTGTTTTTTCAACAGGAATACCAAAAGAAGGATTTCTCCGTTTATATTTGTCTGTTATTTGAACAGTTCGGCGCAGAACACAATTGCACGCCCGGCTTTTGTGATCGCTTTCCACTTTCCGCCATGCTGTCACTATAGGGGCCAGATCTAGGATGCGGGCAGACAACTCTTCGCGTTGTCTATCTCTCTTACGAGGGCAGGAGTGACGCGTCTTTCTGATTCCAAGGTCTTTGGTGAAATGTTCGTGTGCGTGAAAGCGCTGATCAGTCCGCGCGCGCACGAGTGTGTATGTGTGTGTGCGTGTATGTGTGTGTACTGATAATAGTGATGATGATGCATTTTGTATGTTTTATTTAGTGTAGCAAGGACAGATAGTCAGAGAGACCTGTGCTTCTATTATCTCATCCTTGAAAAATAAAGTTTCAGTCAGTCAGTCTCTCTCTCTCTCTCTCACACACACACACACACACACACACACACACACACACACACACACACACACACACACACACACACGTGTGAAATGGTGGAATCTGTAATGTTATGGATGTATGTTATGAAATCTGTTGCATTTGTTTAGTTTCGTCTTGCCTGTGTTGCTTTCGTCTGGGTTTTATTTCATGCCAGCCAGTCATTTCTCTGGAACAGGCTAATAGACGTGTTTCCCTTAGGCGGATGCTGTCCCTAGATTAGTGAGTTCTTCGCCTTTTTTTTTTTTTTTTTTTTTAGTTCACCGCTGCATTTGTATGACAAATGCAGTGTCTTATAGCTTATCGCAGGTCTCGTTCTCTAATGTTGTTCAGGTTTCTGCTAGTTACCGAGGACTCTGGCTATTTGTCGGTCTTCCTGCACAGAGAACAAATCGCCAGGTATGCTGTACACAAAGGGCCCGCTTCTGCGGACAGACGAGACATTTTTTTTTCAATGTCAGTTATGTAGATGTGAAATCTGGTGAGTACGATTATGCAATCTTCTCACGGCTGGCTAGCCACGCAGGCAGTAATAATATTGACAATAATGAGGATTTAACTGACGCCCAACCTCCAACTGGATCTTTGGGTGCCTTACAATAGCAAAACCGTTACATACACACAGTCATACATGCAGTCTTAATACATTCTTACGAACAGCATGATCATGATGACGGTGATACACATATGAAACACCAGTGCTGACATAATACATTAATACACACCTGCACACATACATACCTACATACATATATACCTACATATATACCTACATATATACATACATACATACATACATACATGCGTGCATACATACATACATACATACATACATACATACATACTGCTGAATGCAATTTCATGTAGAAGATTGTAATAAACATTAAGAAGCACTAGCCTAAAGAGTGTTTGAGCGAACGATTTGAGAATGCTGAAAAAAGTAGGGTTACACATGGGTAAACTGGAACAGCCGGAAACAAAAGACGCGCAGTAAAAAATAATTGCCTCAAAAACAGCTATCTGAAACTGAGCACCAGAGTATCTCTACGCGTCCGTTGATACAAATCCCGTGACTCTCGGAGCAAGCCAGGAAAATTCGTCATCCTCCAGCTGTCGTAACTGAGTATTTACCCCACGGCCGTAAAGTGTGCCACCTCACCCTCACCCCTTCCATCTGATATTAGATGTTTTACTTTGCGTTTGTTTTTTTGTTTTTTTTGCTGCCACAACTCTTTTCCGGCTTTAGTGGTGTTCCTCCCTGATAATGGGTGGAATCCACGGAGGGCTCGAAAGCTGGGGCAATTTTTATTATGCATGATGATGGAGATGAGGATGATGGTAAGATGATGCTATGGAAGCCCGTGTGGTTTGGGACTGCGGGACTGAGTCGCATTCCACGCTTCCTGTCATAAATATCCCGGCATTAACGAGGCTCGGGAATTACGGCACCTGCGGTGCCGGCAGTGTAATCATTCACATCATAAGTCGTGTCATACCAAGGGAAGCACCCCCAAAGTCGCACCCGTGAAGTGGGTGAATCTCGGCTGTGTGGCAACAGCCTCCCCATTGGGCCCATAGCACACCCGCTCTGGGTAGAAGCCGATCTAGGTAGGAAAAATCCCGCTTGCCTCGGCTGGGACTCGAACCCGGGTCTCCCGGTCCATGGTCCGAAGTGCTATAACCACTACACTACGGGGGCCGTTACTTTGCGATTCTTAATTATGACCTATTTCTGCTGTTTAGGGTGTATCTTAGTCAAAGTATTTTATCGATCTGTCTGTCTGTATTTTATTTATTTTCACAGAATTTGATGTGAATTTGTTAGTATGTATGTGTGAGTGACTATTAATTTATAGAAAGTCGCAGCATGCGTGTGTGAGCGATTGCAAAGCAGCTCTTTAAAACCACAACAGTATCCTAATCTTTACAGATATACATGTTGATAAAGGTATGTTTATGTTTTGTGTTGTTAAGTTTTGTTAAGGAGACAATACAGTATTCTTTAATTTACTGTTTGTTTGTTTGTTTGTTTGTTTGTTTGTTTGTTTGTTTGTTTGTTGCAGCAATGTGCAAATGGAATGTGTGATGTGGCTTGTGCCTGTTTCACATGATGGTCATAATCGTCAGGTGTACAAAGGTATTTCATTCACGTTGATTTTGCTCAAAACGATTAGTTGTTAGCTATGTGCAATGACTTCCACAAAAAGAGTCTTTGTATAGTGTTGCCCTCTTAGTCGCTTTGTTTCGCTTCTTTTGTTTGTTTGTTTGTTTGTTTGTTTGTTTGCTTGTTCATGTTTTCAGAGTTGGTTGCTGGATGACACATATCAACTAAGACGGCCCGCAGGATATATATACGGTCTCAGACAAATTTGTTTTTGGCACTGTATGCAAGAAAATACTCACAGGTTCACAATTCTCTATTGCATAGTAAGTCACAATAGACTAAAGAAGGGAATGGCAAGCATTTCGCGATGCCGCTCAGTTCAATCAAGCGTAGTCATGGTCCCCAGGATGTGTCTTCCCCGAACACTCATGGGTTAGCCCGAACTAATTCAAGCGTGGCATTGCCACAAATGAACGCAACGCACGGTTATACTGTCTTCAAAATTTATTTCTAATCGCTTTAGATTCAACCGCAAACCGTGAATGTCGTAAAATTGAACTTTTGGATCGTGCGCTATGTGACTATATAGGTAAAATATTCTGATTTGCCTATCGTGGCTAACTAAGACCAAAAGTGTAAACTTGTGACTATTTCATTGCAAACAGTGCCCAAAAACAGATTTGTCAAAACACTTGTTTGCTCTCTGGTTATATCTAGACTTGATTATTGCAACTCGTTGGTGTCGGTTCACCAAAGGCTCTGTTTGATCGTATTCAGAAGGTACAGAACAGTGCTGCCCGTCTGATTAGAAGAGCTCCGAGATCTGACCATGTCACTCCTTTACTGCATTGTCTGCACTAGCTCTTGATTTCACAGAGAATCAGCTGCAAAGTTTCTTTAGTCACTTTCAGTTCAGCCAGTGGCACTGGCCGTCAATACCTTTCTGACCTTCATATATGATATCTGTGTACTATCTCTCGGCAATGGACGACTCCACTCCTGTCAGTCGAAAAGCTCGAGCCCCCAGAATTCAGCCAGTCGCGTCCCACGGCATAATGAGCACAACATATACACATGGAAAAAAGTTAAGCAACCCCAACATTTCTCGCTAAGGACGCGATATAATACTGATAAAAAGAAAGCAGCGCTCAATTTCATCCAAATGTTCTGTATTACATAAAAGTATGACACTTCCACAATACATAAACGATAGAAATATGGTTCAGTGCTTGACAATACCCGTTCATAATATTGAAGGAAGATGTGCACCATTTCTGGTAATAAACGTGGCATTTTTAAGTTTGGTAATAACAATTTCATTCAGTTGGTTCAGAAAATCAAATTAATTTTGGTATCAAAACAACAATTAAAGTTTCCAGGCAGCATAACAGCAAACCAAAGTCAATACCGGGTGTATCCTCCCTGTACATTGATGACTGCCTGAACCCTACGTCTCATCGCTCTGGTGAGGCGTCGGATGTGCTGAATGGTGAGCTGCTGCCACTCCCGATGCAATGCTGCTTCCAGTTCATGGAGATTTTGCACAGGAGGGTCCAGTGACTGTATTCGACGGCCAAGCAAGTCCTATACATGCTCCAGCGGATTGAGGTCCGCACTCATGGCAGGCCATGGTAATGTTGTCACCGCCTCTTGCTGGAGGTATGCTGCGACTGCTCTGGAATGATGAGGCCTGGCGTTGTCATCCATGAACACAGGTCTCGTGGCTAGTGGGTGGACGTCAAAATGAGGCACAACAGCAGGCTGCAGGACCTCCCGGATGTAGCGATCTCCTGTCAAGTTGCCACGAATTGTCACCAGGTCCAGCTTGCAGTCGTGTGAGATGCACCCCCAGACCATGACGGAGCCTCCGCCGTGAGGAACACTTGGTATGATGTTCCTTGCAGCATAGGCTGTATTGGGCTGTCTCCATACTCTCGCTCTTCCATCTGTAACATGGAGTAAGAAGCGGCTTTCATCAGACCAATGGATCTTCCTCCAGTTCCTCAGGTTCCAGTGCTGTCGGGCAAGACACCAGGCCAAACGTAATCTCTTATGGTCTGTCAGGAGTGGACGCTTGATGACTCTTCTTGCCCTCAGTCCTATAGCTCTCAAGCGATTTCTAACAGTTTTTGTGGACAGCTGTCGATTTGGTAGCCACTGTCGTTTCAGTAGGGAGAAGATGCGAATCGCTGTTGCCGTACGAGTCGGTAGAGCGCCCTGTCTTCACGCTGGGTAGCAACACGTGGTCAGCCTGATCGTGGCCGGTCCTTCACAGCGTTCGTTTCAGCATGTTTTGTTATCAATCGGCTGATTACTGACGTTTGGTATCCCAGTTGACGTCCTATAGCTCTGCAGGTCATACCAGTAGAATGCTTGCCAATAATTTGTCAACGTTGTTCTTCTGACATTTTCAAGTTCTTCGTTCCATCTTTTGACAGTGACTGTGCAGTGTGAAACTGCCTCAAACACGCACGTATCTGTGGAGTGAGCAAACTTCATTTTGGCCAGTGCGTGGGTGGCGTGATGCTCGTGCACGACACATGGAGCCAGTGCCTCACTGTCACACTTGGCTGCTTTCATCATCGCTATGGAATACCAGTCTTGTCAAAAATAAGATTTTGTGCCATGTTAACACTTACAGTACCCTGCGATAGTAGGTCAAATTTAGGGTTGTTTAACTTTTTTCCATGTGTATACTTTTTGCCAGACACTACAACGATGGAAGCACGTCTAGTTTGATATGACTGAAACATACGCCTGTCTTCTTTCTCTTTTAAAGCTCCCGAATTCAGCCGTTCTGTTCCTCTCATCTCTCATCTGGTTTCTAAGTTCGATCCTTTCAAATATATATTTCGTCTGTTTCATCCCCTCACTCACGTCTGCACTACCAGTGGTTAGGAATAAGTAATGCTGGGCATGTGCTGCGAACTGGTTTATTGCGCCTAGGAGATGATAAGGTGCAATTTTTGCTGTGTATGCGCTTGGAATTTATCTATGTTTTACCTAGTTGAAATTGTTATTTGTTTTGTACGGTTTTTCGTATTCGGAAGTTCAATAAATTAGCATGAAGGTGCAGCGTCTCCTGAATGTCCTAGATTTTTACTGCCCCGTAGACCAGTTTGCGTTACTTGTCCAACATTGTTAAATCTTTGTTAAATTGTTGTTGTTGTTGTTGTTGTTGTTGTTTTTTCACACTTAGCTGCGAATTAGTCTTAGTGGCTTGCGCAGCGTTAAGCTCTAAAATATCTCTCTCTCTCTCTCTCTCTCTAACACACACACACACACACACACACACACACACACACACACACACACACACACACACACACACACACACACTTGATAAGTAACCCTCTCTCTGTACGCAAAAGATACCGATTTTTATCAGCTATTTTTGCTTTAACGAAAAGGAGTTACTTTTGCCTGAAAACAAAAAACCCGAATGTTTTTATCTTGTTCACGTGAGTTCTCTATTCTTGTCATAATTCAATAGATTCTAGCTGCTGTTTCGAGCCGGGTTCTCACCGACGTGGCTGGAAACAGTTCGTCACAATGGGCGTAAGTCATTATCAAAGAGATTGCCTCCGCATAAACAATAGATTGCCAAACGTGCAGTACCGTCGGCATGTTCTACAACTGCCATCAAGTGAAACAAGATGGTCACCAGCCAAATATGTTGTTTCCATTTAATCTCCTGCTGTCCGCCGTCACGGTCGTTCTTTTGTAATGCCATGTATACGGGAGGAGCGCGCGCGCACACACACACACACACACACACACACACACACACACACACACACACACACACACAAAATCTCTCTCTCTCTCTCTCTCTCTCTCTCTCACACACACACACACACACACACACACGCACACACGCACACACACACACACACACACACACAGGCAGGCAGCACTCACTGAGGCGGCGAAGTGCGTTCGCTGCACCATACACGTCAGCATCAATGACGCACGTTTTCTTACAATCAGTTACACTTGCAAAATCGTCTCTACGGGAGATCAGCAGTGACGTGCGTTTGTACCACAGAGGCTTGCCTATGAATGTGGAAAATTTAACCCGTCCTGTGATGATGTTTCCATTCCTATGGAAACAACATTTTTAAAAATGCCACCCCCCCACCCCACCCCCCTCTCTCTCTCTCTCTCTCTCCTGTAAATTCCCGTAAAATTCACGAAAACTCAGAATTCACGTTAAAAAAAACTCTGTTGTTTCTTACGTCTTTCAGAATTTTTTTTCTGTTCGGTGTGTGTGTGTGTGTGTGTGTGTGTGTGTGTGTGTGTGTGTGTGTGCGTGTGTGTGTGTGTGTGTGTGTGTGTGTGTGTGTGTGTGTGTGTGTGTACTTTCCCAACTGGTTTTGTGCAGAAATTGAGAGAAACCCACTACCTGTCAGACAGTGGTGAGGTGACGATCCAGACTACTATTACAATCACAGGTGCAGAAGAGTACGAATGAATACGACCCGACGCAGACGTGGAATACGACATCATCTTTTTTTTTTAATTACCTTGTCAGTGTCACTGCGTGACTCATTTTAGCTTGTAATGTGTGTGGGGTTTATATTATTTTGCGCGCGCGCGCGTCTGTGTGTGTGTGTGTGTGTGTGTGTGTGTGTGTGTGTGTGTGTGTGTGTGTGTGTGCCACTCTGTGTGTGTGTGTGTGTGTGTGTGTGTGTGTGTGTGAAGCTCACAATAACAAACTTAACACAGTAGCGTGTGAACTATGTGTTCCAGTCTACCGAGGCAGGTGCCAGAACTTGAACAACGTGCTAAGCATGGCGTTATCCCTTTAGCACAGTTTGAATAGTGGGGTCAACACTGATTCTTTGTTTCCAGACTTTGCTGAAAGGGCAATAATTGTTTTGATTTTGTTTGTGTGTTGGGGGGGGGGGTCTTGTTTGTCGGTTTTAAGTTGCTTCTCTGTGGAGCACTTTGAAGAGATTACTTTTACCTTCCATTTTTTATGCAGTTTGTGTGTCTGTGTCTGTGTGTGTGTCTGTGTGTGTGTGTGTCTGTGTGTGTGTGTGTCTCTGTGTGTGTGTGTCTCTGTGTGTGTGTGTGTGTGTGTGTGTGTGTGTGTGTGTTTTGCTACCACAACTCTTTGCCGACTCCAGTGGTGTTCCTCCCTGGTAACGGGTGGAATCCACGGAGGGCTCGGAAGATGGGGCAATTTTTATTATGCATGATGATGGAGATGAGGATGATAGTAAGATGATGCTATGGAGGTCCGTGTGGTTTAGGTATCCCGGCATTAACCAGGCCCGGGAAGTACGGCACCTGCGGTGCCGGCCGTGTAATCATCCAGATCATAAGACGTGTCATACCAAGGGAAGCACCCCCAAAGTCGCACCCGTGAAGTGGGTGAAGCTCGGCTGTGTGGCAATAGCCTAGGTCTCCCGGTCCATAGTCCGAAGTGTTTACCACCACACTACGGGGGCCGGTGTTTATGCGTGTTTCAGTATTAATCCGAACCTTGTTTGTTTCTGTGTTGTTGTTTTTGTGGGTTTTGTTCTTCTTGTTTGTCGGTTTTAAATTGCTTCTCTGTAGAGCACTTTAAAGAGATTATTTACCTTCCATTTTTTATGCAGTTTATGTATGTTTCAGTATTAATCCGAACCTTATGCCTTGTCGTTTTTAATTTGTCTTGAAAGTCCCCCCCCCCCCCCCCACACACACACACACACACATACCCCTACCCACGACCCGCAAAAAAAAAAAAAAAAAAAAAAATATTGGCGCTGTCAGACGGAGAACAAGGGCTGAAGGTTCATGGCGGGCTTCAGGTCAAACGGAACGCCGGTGACCGGAAGAGGCTGTTCCGCGATTGAACTCGTCTCCTCCGGGCTTTCCAGCTCGGGCGGTGCGGTGATGGTGACTGACGCTTGGACCGTCACCTCCCCGTCCTCGTTCACGTAGCCGTTGGTCGGGTCTTTTAGAGACTGGACACAGACATACGGATATATGGAATGTCACTGAGCCAAAGGGGATCCGATGACCAAGGGCAATAACTCCTGATAGGATCCCCGATGGATCAGTACTGATAATTATGGCTCGACCAGTAGGGGTGGGTGGGTGTTTCGGGTTTAACGTCCTTTTCCACCACATAGGGTGATATCAAAGACGGGGCAACGATGAAAAAGCCAGCACAAATATTTGGCCCAGCCGGGATCGAACTCACGACCCGAGCATTACAAGTCAAACATTCTACCATTCGACCACTCCGGCTACCCGGCTCGACCAGTAACATTCATGTTGGATTCATAATGATTATGTGCAAATGGGCAAAACACACAACAACAACATCAACAACAACAAAGCATGTATTCTTATTAGGTTGTCAGAAGACTGAGAAACTGTACTTTGATAGTATGGCCAAAGAGTTTAGCCTCCATCAGAGGTAAACTCTTTGGGATGACCTGTTCATGTGTTTGTACTAATAGAAGCGTTACCCGGTCTGTTCAGAGGAAATAACTTCTCCGGTGGCTTTCTTTTTTGAATCTGTGATAAGCATGTGTGGTGAAGCCTCCGCTATTGCCCTTTCTTTTTTTGTGTAATGATTTAACTGCTAGTTTCATCGTGGTGTTGATGCGAGGAGCAAACCAAATTCTTCATACCGAAGCCAAACAAATGATTTGATTTGACCGAATTCCCGAGCTAGTTTCCTGATCACATTTTGGCAAAATTAGCAGCACAATACACCAGTTTTCTCCTTTTTTGTTGTTTTTGTTTTGTTTTGTTTATTTGTTTGTTTATTGGGGTTTTTTTTGTTTGTTGTTGTTTTTGGTTTGTTTTTGGTTTTTGGTTGTTTTTGTTTATTTGTTTGTTGTTTTTTGCTGTTGTTTTTGTTTTTTTGGGGGGTGGTGGTGGTGGTGGTTTTTGTTGATGTTGGTGGTGGTGGTGATGATGGTGGTGGGTTGTTTGTTTGTTTGTTGTTGTTTTTTTTTTTTTTGGGGGGGGGGGTGTTCTTGTTTTGTTTTTTTGCTGCTGCTGTATGATGGTGTGTGGGTGGGTAGGCACGTTGCTACGGGGAGGGGTGGTTCTGGGAACAGAGGGAGAAAGAGCGTATCTGTTCAGCCCTCTTTAACAGACTAGTGTGTTATAAGTACACACTTACTGCCAGAGAAATTAGCCGCTGTCTATGTCCAAAGCCCACACTCTTCGAATCCCTGAAGATAGACGTATCCTCTGTAACAGATATAAATCGTATAAACAGTCAGTTGAATTGCTGTAGACCACGTACTAACATACGCGTAAAATACATCATATATATCATTTGGAACAGCCTGCCTTCCTATTTTCGCCATGCTGAGTCGGCTGACATTTTTAAAAGCGCTGTGAAATCCCTTTTTTCCGACTGCATTTTATAGACTAAATTAACTGCTCAACCAAGCAAAGCAAACGAGATACGCAGTTACAAATCATAATAAATAATCTTATCTTGTCTTATCCTATCTTATCTTACATGATTTGATACTAGATAACTCTTCCACATTTGCAATCTTTGCTGTGCAATTTGTCGTTTCAAAACGTTCTCTGGGGTCAGTTCACAGCTCTGCTAAAGGGGGAAATCTGGAATGTTTCCAACAAGTTTCGCCCTTCAAATTTTGTCGATTTTCAATTTTACCAAACGTTCAAATATTGACAATACCTGTGTGAACGCCTGCAAACCCGGGCCGGTTTGGCACGACCCAGAAACTGTACTTGGTATGGACCTTCCAGGACCTGCAATAACGTTTGTATGCGTCGTTAGCCCGCGGATACGTCGCTAAGCCTTTGGTGTACATCTTCTGCCATCTGCAAAAAGGGCCTAAACGCCTGTCAGATCCATTTGCGCTTAGGCCTTCCTTGCAGATAACGATAGAGATGTCAGTGTGCTTCTTGTAAATTCTCTACATCCTAGAAGCAGGCTTTACCATGTACCAGGTCAAAACAAACAAAAAATAGCGCTGTCCATATCTTCAGCTTAGAATTACCAGTTACTTAAAATTACAGAACTACCTTGTCATGGATAAACTGTAATAATAAAGGGTGTCTTTCTCTTTAATTGCCCGTATTGTTGTTGTTTCTTTTTGTTTTGTTTTGTTTTTCTTTACAGTCGCATATGAAAAGGACTTGTTCGCAGTATGGTGGCTTTGTTGTTGTTGTTGTTTTGTTGTTGTTGTTGTTGTTGTTATTTGTAATCGCTTATGAAAGTGATTTGTTCTCAGTATAGTGCCTTGGTGCAACCCATGAAGTCCGCGAAATATAATACACACTCGATTCTAGCCTATGGCATACTGATACACAGTCACGGTTGTCATTTCATAACACCAATTTTTTTATTTTTTTTCCTTTAAGTTTTTTTTTTTTTTTCATAACACCATTTAGTGCAAAGTTAGTTCGTTGTTGTGCGATAAGATCTTCTGCGAAGTAAACCATTACCAACCACTGCGAACTGAAGCCAGTCCGGGAGCCTTTAAGCCTGCTCTTAACTGGGCACAGCGCGCGAAACACACATGTGCACATCACAGTCGTTGAGCTCGGTGTGTCTACTAGCTACAAAACTGAACGCAGCTGTGCTCGGTGACAAACCGATTGAAAATGCACTGTCCGCCATGTTTGCGCGCCGAGTGACGTATTACAGCCAGTCAGAATCTGTTGTGGAAACCACAGTCACAGTTGTGGCTATTTGAAATCCAGGTAGCTGTGATGACGCCACAGCGGCGGAAACCCCAAAATCACAACTGTGGACAGCACTGTGGCGCTCCGCAGTGCCCAGTTTACTCTTTGACGACGGAGCGCAATTTCTGACACACGATTTCCTATAGGAAATCGTGTGTCAGAAATTGCGCTCCGTCGTCAAAGAGTTAAGAGCCGGCTTTAGGGAACCACGAGTGTTGGGAGCAGTACTGCTGTTTTTATCCACAAGCTACTGTACTGGATACTCACACAGATCCGCTGGAACCATAAGCGCTTGAAAGAGCTGATTCCTTCAGAAGTCCGGAGTCACAAGGCTTGCGCCATTTGAAATTTTGCCGGTTTGCCCAGCCTGTGGACGGCACTGTCACGTGGGTGGGTAGGTGTTTAACGTCCTTTTCCACCACGCATGGGTGATATCAGAGACAGGGCAATAAGAAAAAGACCAGCACAAATATTTGCCCCACCCCCTAGCCGGGTTTCGAACTCACGACCCGAGCATTGAAAGTCCTACGCTGTACCATTCGGCTATATCCCGACTCCCCGCACTGTCTCGCATTCAGAGATCTACAAACTCATCGAATTTCGAACGTGAAGGGGGAGCCGGGATAGCCGAATGGTAGAGCGTTGGACTTTCAGTGCTCGGGTCGTGAGTTCGGATCCCAGTTGTGGCCAAATATTGTGCCGGCGTTTATCTCTTTGATATCGTCCTTACGTGGTGGAAAAGGACGTTAACCCCCCCCCCCCCCAAAAAAAAAAAAAAAAAAAAAAACACCCACCCACCCCACTCGAACGTAAAGATGTACTCACAAATATAACTCTCACGAACATAATTTTGTTCCTACGAAGCCTAGCGAATATGGAAAAGGCGCGATCAAAAAAAAAAAAAAAAAAAAGTGTGGTCCCCGGTGGCTCCCTGGCTGGCATACAGTCACTGGTTTTATTCTTTAATGACTAACCCTTGGGAGCCCTTCACTTTATGCAGGTAAAGCGTCAGAAGGTCTTCGTTGTGCTGCCTTCGCTTCTGCATGGCGATGTACCTGAGAAATATAAATTAATACGATACGAGTGCAGGAATACACAATACCAAGAGCCGCATAACTGAGAGTTGGTTTTAAAAAAAATGGATAAGATATCACTCTATTCGCACGGGGGAAGCAACCCGAATTTCCCGAAAGAGACAATAAGGTAGTTAAAAAATATATTTTAAAAGTCTTGAGACTGATCCGAAAAATCACGCGCAGGTTAGGGACAGTGCGCAGTATACCTCACGGCAGAGGTGGATTTTATGGTTTAGTTCCTACACTGATCATAGCATACTGTCGGTGTAAGTGGCGAGCTTTTTACGTGTTTGCCTTGTACCGTCATCAAACAGTCGTGGCTTGTGGATTGTGTTTGATCATATACTGAAGCTGTGTACATATACATCTCTATATATTATGTCTTGATCATATCCCGGTAGACACTAAGTACCACACACACACACACACACACACACACACACACACACACACACACACACACACACACACACACACACACACACACACACACACACGTACGCCGAAATTGCACGCAAATTGGCTTGCTTGTAAAGTTGGTGTTACTGTGAACGTTCTGTATAAAAGCTGTATTAACTTAAAAATTTGCTGGCAATATTTGTATAAAAAAAAAAGAAGAAAGTAGGAAAAACAAAACAATTAAAGATTAAAACAAAGGGACGATGATGATGGAAGGAACAAAAAAAGGAAAAAAGAAGAGAAAAGAAGAAAAACAAAAATCAAACCTTCCAAAACGGTCCTATCTGGACCCCCTTTCTGATTCCCACCAAAAAAAAAAAAAAAACTGTCGTGGCTTGGGAAATGCCGAGAACGGGGGGGGAGGGGGGATGATCAGTCAGTTTTGCACCTCTTGATAATACAGGATCCAAGTGCAGGAACAAAGGCAGAAACATACTCTGGCTTACAGCTCAAGTAAAAAAAAAAAGAAGTTCAAGACGAAATGTTCGTTTACGTGTAGCAACTTTGTGTGACACACACGCTTAGGGTAAGGAGACGTGATAATTCTCTGTAATGAACATGACTGTAGAGGCAGAGAATACTGAACTACGCTACAAGCAAAACTAGCCCTTCGAAAACAGTCAGGTTTGAACGATAACGATAACGATCCTTTATTTTACAACGGAAGAAGTTATAGGCACACAAAGACCAATGTCAAACTTGCCGTTGCTACACTACCATAAAAAAAGAAAATTCAAAAAAGACTAAGAAGAGAAGGAGACAAAAATTACCTAAGAAAAGGAAATCACACACACACACACACACACACACACACACACACACACACACACACACACACACACACACACACACACACACACATATATATATATATATATATGCGCACTCGCGCGGCAAGCATAGTTATACACAAAATATGAAGATAAGAATAGGATGTATGTGGACTTTCAGCTCCATCTTTGAGCATTACTCCAACGCTTGATGATTTGGTTTTACTAGCCGCTAGGCTTGTCTACATTTCTTCAGATAGACTTAAACAGTCATCACCATTTCCCTAACCCTAATTTTCGACAGTTGTGCCCTTGATCTGTCTAATTAAGGACCAGTTTAGTCAAAAGCGAATATTTACCAGTCAAAGTTGTTGATTTTGACGCGATGGGATTTGGTGGGTTGATGCTCTGACAGTGACTCCGGCCGAAATGTGTGTCTGAACTTGACATCGTCTGAAAATAACGAGCAGGTAGACACAGGTACTGCTTCACACAGGCGGGCACCTAATCCAGTCCATCTGACTGGTGAGGGTGGGCGGGTGTTTGGGACTTCAACGTCCTTTTCCATCACGTAAGGGTGAGGTCAAAGGCGGGGCAACGATGAAAAAAGCCAGCACAAATATCTGGCTCCATCCGGGATTCGAACTCACGACCCGAGCATTGAGAGTCCAACACTCTACCATTCGGCTATCCCGGCTCCCCCATTTGACTGTAAGGCACGGGTTCTGACTGTGTGTCGGTTCGGTGGCATTCTTGAGGTGGAATCTAAAGGGTGTTTAATAGGAATATTTAGCAGTGTCTTTGAACGCCGTATCTGTGTGTTGTGTAGCCTGCACAGCGTATGCCACTCTGAGTCCTTCTGGCTCAGCTGACAGGAGTTCAGAACCTGAGTGAAGCGCCTTGAGCTCACCTTGTGGGGATACTGCGCGATATAATAATAATAATAACTGAGTATTGTATGGGCGCTTTACCCAATTTCTTCTTTCGGCTCAAAGCGCCGCGGACTGAACCCAACACTCACGCTCATGTGAATCACACGCATCCTCTCACACACATAATAACCACGTGGTGCGAAGGGTCAGCTCAGCAATTTAAGTTTCAGAATTTATAATTGCATTTATTTTCGAATGTTGTGGGCTGAACATTTCCAAAGCAGGAGGTGTGGGGGGGGGGGAGGGGGGAGGGGGGCGGAGTACCCGGAGAGAACCCCCGACGATCGGCCACGTACGAGAAGGAAATATTCTTTTCCCCGAGTGGGACTCGAACCTGACCTCTCGCACTGGTGTCTCTTAACCACTAGACCACCGACCGCCCCTGTGTAGCCTGCACAGCGTACGCCACAGTCTTTCCGGCTCGACTGACAGAGAGTTCAGGACCTGAGTGCAGAGGTCAGCCTGTTCATGAAACGCTCTGAGAGATTCTCAATACCTTACTACCAACATGGAACGCAGGGTACAGAACCATGGACCCACGAAGCCTCAGCTGTAAGGGAGTTAAGAGTTACCTGCCCTAAACCACGTACCTAAATTAAAAAAAAAAAAAAAAAAAAAAACACTTGCCCTTGAGCTTGGGAACGTAGAGCAAGTGCCGATCAAAGTAGTCCTGCGTTGGAGTCGACGACGGCCTCAGAAAGGCTACTGTCGGAAGTTCAGCGTCAGCCGCATCTGTATGAATCTGTGGGAGGCAAAGAATTAAGATACAGAACTGGAAAACCCTGCGCTCAACCAGGCTCCCCGACACGGTGAAGGCTATTATGGAGGGAACTCGTACAGGCCTATTTTTAGACGGACGTCACCTGAGGTCACGGGATTCCGGAAACGCCCGACTAGCGCGTTCAAACCCTAACCAAACCCTAAGCCTAAGCCTAACTGTCTAAAAATAGACATGTACGAGTTCCCTCCATAATAGCCCCCCCCCCCCTCCGACACAGAGAAAGAGAGAGACCCTGACAGGGGGACAGGTACACAGACAGCGAGAGCGAGACAAAGAGGGGAAATATTGTTTTTCTGTATTGTTTGTTTGTTGAATGGGTTTTTCTGTGTCGGATTTTTCTTATGTGGTGTGTGTGTGTGTGTGTGTGTGTGTGTGTGTGTGTGTGTGTGTGTGTGTGTGTGTGTGTGTGTGTGTGTGTGTGTGTGTGTGTGTGTGTGTGTGTGTGTGTGGTTTTCGTTTTGTTGTCTTGTGTTTTGTTGTTGTTTGTTTGCATTTGGTTTTGTTTGGGGTTTGGGGTGTTGTTTTGTTGTTTGTTTTGTTTGTTTCGTTTTTTGTTGTTGTTTTTTTTTTCTTTTGTTGTTGTTTGTTTGTTGTTGTTTTATTGTTGCTGTTTTTTGTTGTTGTTGTTGTTGTTTTTTGTTTGTTTGTTGTTGTTTTTTTGGTTGTTGTTGTTTTGTTTTTTTTGTTGTTGGTTTTTGTTTTGTTTTTTTTTTTTGGGGGGGGGGGTGATGGTGGTGACGATGGGGTTGAGGGAAGACATCGACGTTTACCTACGACATTATTTAACAAAACAAAACAAACAAACAAACAAAAAACAAACAAACAAAAACGCGGGGGGGGGGGGAGTCGAACAGGAAAGGTACTCCCGACAATATAAGTGCGCTGCGGATCATTGTCTTTATTTGAATGGCGGAAATCATTCAAAATGAATAAACAAACAACGCTGATAATGTGGATGCAAGCTAGACAAAGACCCACCTCTCGAACAAACATCGACTCGGAGGCCAACGGGCTGCCGTGGGGTTCGTCTGCCTCACCATCACTGTTGAGATCTGTCGTTGACAGCACAGGCACGCCCTCTGCGCCGCTCTGCTCGTCGTCAGTAACCACCAGCGACTGCTTCGACTTGTGACGGTACACCGCGGCCATCCGACTTTGCTCTTTGTCCGTGAACGAAGGCAGGTAAGGCATCTGCCCCTCCACGTCGCTGGAGTCGGACACAGCCACCTGCTGTTGACCGTCTCCCAGTTGGGCTTCTCTCTTTTCTGCGAGGACGTCGTTCTCCTTCAGCTGATACACGTCAGTTCCCAGGAGCGTGACGTAGATGGAGCTGTTACTGACCAAAGCGCGAACGCGGGAGACGGCGGACGGCATGCGTGCGGCCCGGTACACGGTTCCGCTCAGAGTGTCCACGCACTCCACCAGTGACGACGGTTGGTGTGTGGCGTCCCTCCCTCCTAACACGTAGATCCTGTCGGGCACAAAGGGCAGTTCAAATGAGGAAGATTGGTGTCTAAGAGGACAGGTATCATTGAAATGAATTTCCTTTTGGTTTCCTTGATTTTGTGAGAGTTCTTAAAAATGCGACTCAAGGTACACACAAACAGACTCAACAGAAGTTAGGCGGAACAGAATGGAATTCAGATGGGATTTAAACATGGGGCAGTGAAGGGCTGAATGCGGAGGTTTTTGTTTTGTTTTGTTTTGTTTTGTTTTGTTGTTTTGTTGTTGGGGTTTTTTAAAATTATTTTTTAATTTTATTTTTATTTTTATTTATTTATTTATTTATTTATTTATTTATTTTTTTTTTGGGGGGGGGGGCTGCCACAACTCTTTGCCGGCTCCAGTGGTGTTCCTCCCTGGTAATGGGTCGAATCCACGGAGGGCTCGGAAGCTGGGGCAATTTTTATTATGCATGATGATGGAGATAAGGATGATATGATGGTAAGACGATGCTATGGAGGTTCGTGTGGTTTGGGACTGCGGGACAGGGCCGCATACCACGCTGCCTGTCATAAATATCCCGGCATTAACCAGGCCCGGGAGCTTCGGCACCTGTGGTGCCGGCCGTGTAATCATCCACACCATAAGCACCCCCAAAGTCGCACCCGTGAAATGGGTGAATCTCGGCTGTGTGGCAACAGCCTCCCCACTGGGCCCATAGCACACCCGCTCTGGGTAGGAGCCGAGCTAGGAAGGAAAAATCACGCTTGCCTCGGTTGGGACTCGAACCCGGGTCTCCCGGTCCATGGTCCGAAGTGCTAACCACTACACTACGGGGGCCGGTTGAATGTGGAGTTCGACTGGCAAACAGTTTACATTCTCAGTCTGGCTTCTTGGCACCATTTGTCTGTTTGGGCTGGGAAAAGCATCGTGTGAACGAAAGGCAGAATCAACAGGGTAGAAATGATGGACCTGTGACCAAACGCAGCCGCTGTGATGTAGTCGCGTGGCTCTGTCAGGTGTGCAAACGGGCCCCAAGTCTCACTGAGCGTGCTGAAGGCGAACACTTCTGTCTGAGCCACCTCCTCTACTCCTTCCACGTCCTCACCGCCTGGTCCTGACTCCCTGGTCCGTGAGCGGGCCAACTTCCTCACGTGTCCTCCCAGCAGAAAGATGTAGGAGTTGATGGCCGCCATGGCGTGCGCCATGCGACTCTCCGGCAGGTCCTGGAGTGTCTCCCACTTGTCAATCCCTGCATGATGCCAATGCTCGGGTCGTGAGTTCGAATCCCGTCTGGAGCCAAATATTTGTGCTGGCCTTTTTCTCGTTGCCCCGTCTTTGATATCACCCTTACGTGGTGGAAAAGAACGTGACTCACAAACGCCCACCCACCCACCCACTCCTGCATGATGCCAAAGATACTACAGTATACGCCGGTTATAAGAAACTCGAGGGGGGTGAATTTTTTGGTTTCTTATATCCGAGTTTTCTTATATCTGAAAGTCGGATATAAGAAAGTATTTTGAAAAATATTTCTTATAACCGAGTTCAGGGAAAAAAAGGTTTAAAACACTTCTTTTTTCTCAGTTCGTGTATGTTTTGCATTAAATTAAGAAATATCTGGTTTCTCTTAAAGACCTGCACAGAATATATATGTGTAGAGTTAATATACACCAGTGCGCTTGTGTCCTTCAATGTCAGATTTTTTTTGTTTGAACATGAAAATACTGTTTTTGCTTCCCAACTGTAGCGCTGGCGGTCATGTGGTAAGAAAAAAAAACAAAAAAACAACAACAACCAAACCAACCAACCAACCAACCAACCAACCAACCAACCAAACAAACAAACAAAAAAGAACTAAGGGGGGGGGAGAGAGAGAGAGAGAGAGAGAGAGAGAGAGAGAGAATTCCCTTGTATTTATAGGATATATTAAAAGTGCATTATGTATCAACTTTTGATCTATAAAACACTCGTCCCATTAGAGTATGATATGCGATGCTTTCCGTGTCTAATTTGGCTGAAAAAAAGCTGCAAATTAGCTTTTTTTTTCTGTTGGGAGGGGGAAGGGGGATGGAGGAAAGATGGACCACGTATATTGTCAAAGAAAGGAATTGATCAACAGTTAGTCTAATACTGATAGTTTTATTCTCCTTAACGCGAGCCCTGTAGACAGAGACAGACATACAGAGAGAGAGAGAGAGAGAGAGAGAGAGAGAGAGAGAGAGAGAGAGAGAGAGAGAGAGAGACTGAGCTCCCAATCAGGCAAAAAACCAAAATAATAATAAAAACAACATATAACAATAGAACAACAAAAATGCATCTCGTATTTTTTCTTCTTGCCAACATTCAATTTTGCACGGAACACAATGGTAAAGAACCAATTCAAGAAAAGAAAATCATGCGCCATCATGTGCCTGTCCTAAGTGACGTCAGACCTGACCTGTTTTCTTAGAATGAGTGAAATTTTCTTGGAAATGTACTTTCGGTTTCTTACAATGAGTGAAATTTTCTTAAAAATGTACTTTCGGTTTCTTATATCCGAGTTTTTGTATCAAGCGGGACAAGAAATTTGCTTTCCTAAAACCGAGTTTTCTTATAAGCGAGTTTCTTGTATCCGAGTTTTTGTAATACATAATAAAGAAGAGTTTGGCCGGGGGAAAAAAATTCGTTGGCAATAACCGAGTTTTCTTATATCCGAGTTGCTTATATCCGGCGTCCACTGTATATTACTGGAGTTATTTACCGAGGAAACTACGTTACTCCTTTTTAACTAAGGATAGTACGTCACCAAAGTTATTTACCAAGGATACTACAACACAAAAGTTATTTACTAAGCATACTACATTACGTAAGTTACGTACCGAAGATACTACAATACGAAAGTTATTTACCAAGGATACTGCATTACTAAAGTTATGTACCAAGGATACTACATTACTACAGTTATGTACCAAGGATACTACATTACAAAAATTATGCACCAAGGATACTACATTACTAAAAATTATGCACCAAGGATACTACATTACAAAATTTATGCACCAAGGATACTACATTACTAAAGTCAGTTAAGTACAAGGACACTACATCACGCAAGTTATGTACCAAGGATGCTACATTACCAAAATTACGTACCAAAGGTACTACATTCCTAAAGCTACGTTCCAAAGATACTGCATTTCTAAAGTGATTGATTGATTGATTGAGTGAGTGAGTGAGTGAGTGATCGACAACGCTGCTGATCTCGCTGTGTTTCCGCGGAGGGAGCCACGGCAACTGAACTATTTTTGCGTGTATTCTGACCCGCATTATACGAAGCGAAGTATCTGGGGTTCTTTGAGCCGCCGCTCAAGTAAAGCTCATTCCTCCAGACGCAGGTGGCGAAGTGACGGCCAGGGTCGACGGGCAAAGGCGACAGCTGTCTCGTCTCTTCGCTTGCCTTGTCTTTGTTGAGCACGACTGCCCTCAAGACTCTGGGCGCTGACGGGGCAAGGGTGGGATCTTCGATCGCGACGAGGACTGCATCTGCGAGGGCCGTGGGCACCCTCACTTCCTGTCGCGCCAGGACTTCTCTTTTGATCAGGGAGTTGAGTCGCTTGCAGGATTCCAGTTTGTAGGTCAGACCGTCGTTCAGGTAGACTGTATGGTGAGGGGAAAATAATATGAATGATGATAATAATAATTACCCCAAATATTTGGCTTAAAGCGCCGCGAGCTAAACCCAAACACGCACGCTAACGTGAATCACACGCATTCTCTCACACACTGGACACATTACAGTCACGTGGTGCGAACGGCCAGCTCAGCAATTTAAGTTTCGGGAATTTAGAATTTCAATACTTTTAATGCATTTTGTGGGCTGAACATTTCCAAAGCAGAAGGGGAGGAAGCCGGAGTACCCGGAGAGAACCTCCGACGGTCGGCGCGAATGAACGGTGTCACGTACGAGAAAGAAAAATTCTTCGCCCTGAGTGGGACTCGAACCTGACCTCTCGCATGGGTGACTAAGTCTTAACCACTAGACCACCGACAGCCCCGAAAACACAGTACTGAGACTGAAATGACATTGTTGAATGCATGTTCATATTTATATTGTTGCACGCATTGGAATCAATAGCAGGGTGGAGGTACTGCACACGGGAAGATGGCGGCTGGTGACCGCCAGATCGTAAATCGACGCTTGATGCATTCGTCTACCCGTGCACAGAAAACTTTTCGACAGTAAAGCGGCTTTTCCATGGGCGACGTACGTCGACAGACATCGGCTGATTGTCGGGCAACAAAACTCTGCCATGGAAACGCGCGCTCGCTGACTCCCTTCCCACAAGTATGGCCGGTCGTGAGTCAAATCGATTATTTCGATGACTTCAGCCGCCGAAAGTTGAGGCTGAACACTGCTAGCCGCCATCTTCAAAGTTTTCGGTTTCCGGATCAGGGCCAGATTCCTATGCTAGCGGCCAATCAGATCGCTTGGATTTCCGCCGACAAGGTCACCGACTCGCCGCTCTACTCTCATCGACGCGTCGGCCGATGTCTGCCAACTCCTTTTCCATGGACGATTTTCAGCTGGGACGCGAAGTTGGCCGATTGTCGGACGACGTACGTCGGTCATGGAAAAGGGGCTTAAGGCGTATTCCTTTTCAGGTTCTTCTTCGTTTCAGCTTTGCTTTGTTGCTCCCTGCTGCACGTACCTGGATGCGCCACGGGCAGAAGATTTCCAACCGTGTTTTCCCAATAGTGTGATAAAAATTGCCCCAGCTTTCGAGCCCTCCGTGGATTCCACCCATGACCTGGGAGGAACACTACTGGAGCTGGCAGAGAGTTGTGGCAGCAAGAAACAAAACAAAACAAAAACAAAACACAAACAAACAAGCAAGCAAGACCTACCTTGAATAGCGGGAAGCTCGGACGCCGTCTGGCACAGTGTGTGTGTGTACCTGTCGCTTAGGCTAAGGAAATTAACAAAGGGAAGCAACACCGCCAGGTGACGATGCCTTTGCTCTACGTCTCCGCGGACCCATTTGAGAATGGCCTTGAGCACGTTGTCCTCGTCCTGAACGACCAAGGCATCCGACGAAAACAGAGCCAGCACAAAGGGCAACGGGAGACGCGTGAAGGACGCAGACTCCACTATCTTCTCGAACTTGTTCCTGGCCACTTTCTTCGCGCCCTCTATGAGGACCTTCAGTTCGTACGAGTCTGCGAACTGCCACATGTCCGAGCAGTTCTCCGGCTTCATGTGCCTGACGAGGAACCTCTCACAGTGCTCTTGGATGAAGTGCGCCTGCAGGAACACGGCGCTGATGAGGACGTCCGTAGCGGTGTCACTGTCCTCGATCCCATCCACCTGGACATGGGATTTGGCGTAAGTGGTTATAAAGCGTCCGCTATGGATCCCGAAGAGAAGGTTCGAATCCCCGGTGGGCAGGAATTTGCTTGGGTTTTTGGGTTTTTTCCCCCTTGCCATATCGAGTCAAATGCACGTGCCGATGCGTTTACACGTGTTTGCGCAGCAATGTAAGGTATGTAGGTGTCAGAGCTTGTATGTATGTCTGACTGTATGTATGTATGTATGTATGTATGTATGTATGTATGTATGTATGTATGTATGTGTGTACGCTTTTATTTGTATTTATTTAGTTGATTATTTATCTATTATTCATGTGTGTATTTATCACCTTTTGTGTTCGTTTGTAAAGCGCCTAGAGCCCCGGCTTCGGAGATTAGGCGCTATAAAAATCCTCATAATCATTATTATTATTATTATTTTACGGTGCCAGTCTCGACTAAGTGGGGTGGGTGTTTGGGGGTTTAACGTCTTTTTTTCCACCACATACGGGTGATATCAAAGACGGGGCAACGATGAAAAAGCCAGCACAGATGTTTGGCCCCAAACCGGGATACGAACTCACGACCCGAGCATTAGGCCCGATGCACACGAGCGTCGGCGTCAGCACCATGAAGCAAGCAGCGAAGGCTGTCTCGCATCATACGCCTCGCGTGAGCGCGCGGTGTGCGACGTTTGCATGCACACTTGGCTTCGGCGTCATTCGCCTGCACGGCCTGTTCGCTGAGCCCACACTGCACGCGCTGACCCACACTGCTTTCTGATTGGCTGAAACCAAGTCTGCAGCGCGGCGTCAGCAGCAGAAATAGGACATGTTCTATACGCGGCGTCAAAGGATTCCGCCGCCTGGCATCATTGATGCCGTTGCCTGTCGCCAGGCGCCGATGTCATGCACACGTGGCGGCGCCTTGAAACTGTCGCCGGGAGTCAGATCCGCCGCTCGGCATCATGACGCTGACGCTCGTGTGCATCGGGCCTTAGAAGTCCAACGCTCTACCATTCGGCCACCCCGGCTCCCCCCTCGACTACGTGTACACACGCAAAAAATACCATACCATGCTACATACGGGAGGAGTCGCGGAATGGGAAAACAATCGCACACCATGCATGCAGGAAAAAGAAAAAAATAGATGGTGCTGTACCGTGGTGACGGGCTCTCTCCCGCAGGGAAGGAGCAGCCCAAATTTCCCTTACCACGGCAATGGGAATATAACATATGAAAACAAACCGAACCTTTTCCCTTACCACGGCAATGGGAATATAACATATGAAAACAAACCAACCTTTTCCCTTACCACGGCAATGGGAATATAACATATGAAAACAAACCATCCTTTTCCCTTACCACGGCAATGGGAATATAACATATGAAAACAAACCAACCTTTTCCCTTACCACGGCAATGGGAATATAACATATGAAAACAAACCGAACCTTTTCCCTTACCACGGCAATGGGACTATAGCATATAACAAAAACAAACCAACCTTTTCCCTTACCACGGCAATGGGACTATAACATATAACAAAAACAAACCAACCTTTTCCCTTACCACGGCAATGAGACTATAACATATGAAAACAAACCAACCTTTTCCCTTACCACGGCAATGAGACTATAACATATGAAAACAAACCAACCTTTTCCCTTACCACGGCAATGGGACTATAGCATATAACAAAAACAAACCAACCTTTTCCCTTACCACGGCAATGGGACTATAACATATAACAAAAACAAACCAACCTTTTCCCTTACCACGGCAATGAGACTATAACATATGAAAACAAACCAACCTTTTCCCTTACCACGGCAATGGGACTATAACATGTAACAAAAACAAACCAAACTTTTCCCTTTTCATGGCAATGGGACTATAACATATAACAAAAACAAACCAACCTTTTCCCTTACCACGGCAATGAGACTATAACATATGAAAACAAACCAACCTTTTCCCTTGCCACGGCAATGGGACTATAACATGTAACAAAAACAAACCAACCTTTTCCCTTTTAACGGCAATGGCACTATAACATAACAAAAACAAAAAAACCTTTTCCCTTTTCAAGGCAATGGGACTATAACATTTAACAAGAACAAACAAACCTTTTCCCTTACCACGGCAATGGGTCTATAACATATAACAAAAACAAACCAACCTTTTCGTAGATCATGCGCAGAATGAGAGCGAACGACTCCGGCGACACGGAGTGGCTGTCGAGTACCACGCGGTCGTTGGCCGGTTCGTTCCTGAACAGCGCGCGGAAGAATCTAGAAGCCACAGAGGGCAGTTTAAAGAGGCAGGTTAGGCAGAGAAAGTGGTCCGGTATTGTCAAAATGAATTTCCCTTGTTTGTTCTGAAAGTGTAGAGTTGTAACAAGTGCATTTGCCTCCAGCCCCCCCCCCCTCCCCGCCCCATCTCCCCCCCCCCTTTTTTTTTAAACAAATGAAAAGAGGCATGTTTTGAAAAAAAAAATAGACTTGACATCGTCGGTGACTTTTTTCTTTCTTTCTTTTTCTTAGCAGTATCCTTGGACATATTCAGGGCATGAATAACGGCACCCTCAGTTTTCAGCTATTTCAGCATGTTGTGGGATTGGCCAGGACGTCGCATGGCTGACTTCTGGAAACCATTGTCTGCTTGGTTGAATAAAACAATGTTGAAGGAGGTGAGCACGCTGCTTGACATTCGTAAGAAGCCGCGGTTTATAAAAACAATAACAATAATACTAATAAATAGTACTTATTGAGCGCTTAAGCTCGCAACAAAGCAACTCATAGCCCTACACACACACACACACACACACACACACACACACACACACACACACACACACACTGACACACACACACACTGACACACACACACACACACACACACACACACACACACACACACACACACACACACACACACACACACACACACACATCTCCATTCTTTCACATCAGACTATATCTGAGTAGAGGTCATCGTACACACACACACACACACACACACACACACACACACACACACACACACACACACACACACACACACACACACATCTCCATTCTTTCACATCAGACTATATCTGAGTAGAGGTCATCGTACACACACACACACACACACACACACACACACACACACACACACACACACACACACACACACACACACACACACACACACACACACACACACACACACACACACACACACACACACACATCCCGGCCCGATGCAGATATACATTTACAGACAGAAGCACTGAGTCAATGGCAGACTACTTAAATGTGAAAGGCCTGACGGAAGAGATGGGTTTTCAGGTTCGATTTAACTGGGACAGTGTGGGAAGATCACCAATTTCGACCGGCAGCGGGTTCCAAAAAAAAAACACCAAAAAAACAAAGGGCTCAAGAGACCTGGAAGCGGACGCCAGCAGCATCTTGTGACACGGGAACTCAACATCTCCCACCACCACAGTAATGTCGCACAGCTCGCTGCCTGCTTGAAGCTCAATCATTCCTAGACACAGGAAGGAATTCAAAGAGTCCTTGAAGGACGTCTTGTCCGGTGCCAGTTGGCCTAAGGACAGACAAATGCGTCACGTTTTTTTAACCACCACCAACAATATCGATGACAATAACAATGACGACCCTTTCGTATTACAAAGGAGTAGGTTTGGTTATTTAAATTATGGCTAATCGAACTAAACCGTAGCAAACTACAGCCTTCACAAAAAGTTAAGGACCACTTGCAAATATCATTCATCTTTTGTCGTGGTGGCATGCTGGTGTAGTGCTGAACATCGCTGAAACGGCGGCTTATGTAGGCAAACAAATGAGCACAGTTCATAACCAGGGATGCATTCTTTGACCTGCATCTCATTTTTGCCGTTCAGAAAGCCCCATGTATCGCTCACTGAACACTGAAACTCGGTCTAGTTTTGCCGAAATTGCAGATTTTCAAACGCGCCAAACATGCTGTGTGACGCGCACGTGCCATCCACATAGTGGTCGCCATGTTCACTTATTACCCCTTAACCTTGCTACCGAATTTTACGGGAAAAATCTTATTCGTTTATTTTTTTCTGATTTATTGAAACTGTCACCCATTATGTTGACTGGTCCTTAACTTTTTGTGAAGACTGTAACTGTCAACTATTTCTGACAGTAGGTGATAAATCGGTATTCAGCGTTCCACTGGTGCAAATACAGAATGCTAAAGGAAAGAATGCTCGGATCTCGTTCACGCAAACGAAACTAGCTTCTATTTCATCATCATATAAACTCTTTCCTGTTCGAGCGGGGGCAGCCGGGGTGGCCGAATGGTAGAGCGTTGGACTTATTATGCTCGGGTCGTGAGTTCGTATCCCGGCTGGGGCCAAATAATTGTGCTATTTTTTATTAATTTTTTTTTCATCGTTGCCCCGTTGCCAGTACTTGCCACCCGTATGTGGTGGAAAAGGACGTTAAACCCCCAAACACCCACCCACACCCACCCACCCTGTTCGAGCGGTTCCGCGGACTCCCCTCTTCTGGGAGACCTAACTGAATAAATAAACGGAATTGTTAAACTCACCACTCCCAAAGGTAAACTTTCCAGTAAGGGAGATCCACGTCTTTTGTCTACAACGAGGCTAACTTCAAAAAACAGAAAAAAACTGAAAAGCCGGTACACATCTTGCCCCTGATCTCTGAAAATTGAGACTAGTTGTGTCTGTGTGTGCAAAATAAATAAATAAATAAATAAATAAATCACAGTACCTGTACCAGAACTTTGTACACCCGACAAATGCGCGGACGACAGAAACATGGCTGATTTGTTTACAGCTAAGACGGGCTGTCCTAGATGCTGAGACGGGCTGTCTTAGATGCTGAGACGGGCTCTCCTAGATGCTGAGACGGGCTGTCCTAGATGCTGAGACGGGCTCTCCTAGATGCTGAGACGGGCTGTCCTAGATGCTGAGACGGGCTGTCCTAGATGCTGAGACGGGCTCTCCTAGATGCTGAGACGGGCTGTCCTAGATGCTGAGACGGGCTCTCCTAGATGCTGAGACGGGCTGTCCTAGATGCTGAGACGGGCTCTCCTAGATGCTGAGACGGGCTGTCCTAGATGCTGAGACGGGATCTCCTAGATGCTGAGACAGACTCTCCTAGATGCTGAGACGGGCTGTCCTAGATGCTGAGACGGGCTGTCCTAGATGCTAAGACGGGCTGTCCTAGATGCTGAGACTGGCCTTCCTACATGCTGAGACGGGCCGTCCTAGATGCTGAGACGGGCTCTCCTAGATGCTGAGACGGGCTGCCCTAGATGCTGAGACGGGCTGTCGTAGGTGCTGAGACGGGCTCTCCTAGATGCTGAGACGGGCTGCCGTAGGTGCTGAGACGGGCTCTCCTAGATGCTGAGACGGGCTCTCCTAGATGCTGAGACAGACTCTCCTAGATGCTGAGACAGGCTCTCCTAGATGCTGAGACAGGCTGTCCTAGATGCTGAGACGGACTGTTGAGACGGGCTTTTGAAGATGCTGACACGGTTTGTTCCAGATGTTGAGACGGATTGTCGAAGAAGCTGAGAGGGTTCTCCAAGATGCTACGAGGGTTCTCCAAGACGCTAAGACGGGTCCTCCAACATACCGGGATGGGTTTTCCAAGATGCTGAGACAACCTTTCCAGTATACTGAGACGGACTGTCCAAGATGCCTGCACGGCAGTCAAGAAAACATAGGATCAGTTTCAAAAGACTGGAGATGTCTTTAATTAAGAAGTTCCAGTTTCTCCAAAGGAAGGCATCTTGTCCAAATGGTTCATGTGAAGACGTGAAGTCACTGGTGGATCAACTGGTGTAGTGTTCAGTTTCTGTCTGTCAGGCAACCACATTCTCACTCGTTCTTCGAAGAGGGTTCACTGGTAATTTATAGCAACCACAGATTATGGTGGAGTGCTTGTGAAAGTACCAATTAGTCTGTTAGCGATTTGGTGCGCTGCGAGCATGAAGACATGCTTTGACTGGAGTGGGTTTGACCAAAAAAAAAAAAAAAAAAAAGTCGTAAGCCACTCGAAAAGGGGCTGCACTCTGGAGTTTACGACTGAAGGGTTACGTCATCCGACACGTCATTTCGAGTACACGGAACTCCGACGTCAGGGTTGACAGTTCCGACGTCATGGCTGCGGAATCAAAACGTTCTGTTAGAAACATTTTATTCATTGACGAGACGAACATTTACGCTTTCATATTTGATAACCAGATGTTTGCTGTTGTTTGATTGATTGATTTTAACTGTTGAAAACACAGCAGACAATCAGCATTCTTACTGCTGCAGGATGTTGAGAACTGTCTGTGTATGCGCGCGCGCGCGCGCGCGCGCGCGTGTGTGTGTGTGTGTGTGTGTGTGTGTGTGTGTGTGTGTGTGTGTGTGTGTGTGTGTGTGTGTGTGTGTGTGTGTGTGTGTGTGTGTGTGTGCTAGTCCTGCACCTACGAACAAGGGTTCTGTACTAAAGTAAAACCAGAAACATACGATACACAGATATCCATCTACTTTCGTCTCTGGTAAAACACGACACAGGAAGAATGAAGACGGTAAATGAAGGATTCACGCTTTATAATTTTAGCCATAATATACTGAGCCACAAAAGAAACGCAAACGATGAGTTCATTCAATTTACTCATGTTTTTGACATTTCATTGCGGCCATTTAAATTAATCGAATTTAATAAAATTGGGTACCAAGTTTCTGGCTTTAGTGTTCTTCTTTTTGGCTTAACCAAAATGTGTTCACGTGTCACGAGTGTCACGGAGAGGGTCAGTAACCCGGGTGCCCCTCACGGGCGTTGATGACAGCCTGACATCTGGCGGGCATGGAGTGGATCAGACGGTTGACAGCGGCCACGTTGACGTTGTTCCAGTGTCACGGAGAGGGTCAGTAACCCGGGTGCCCCTCACGGGCGTTGATGACAGCCTGACATCTGGCGGGCATGGAGTGGATCAGACGGTTGACAGCGGCCACGTTGACGTTGTTCCAGATCTGCCTCAGTGCCTGCTCTAGCTGACGGGCTGTGGTTGGCCTCGGCTGAGCGGCGTTCAGGTCCCGTTGCAGATGGTCCCAGAAGTGTTCGACAGGGTTCAAATCAGGGCTCAGCGAGGGTCACTGCAGAGCTCTGATGCCCTGCTGCTGCAGGAAGTCTGTGGTGACTCTGGCAGTGTGTGGACGAGCATTGTCCTGCTGGAGAGTGAGGTGCTGCTGTGCCCATTGCAGTCGTTGTTGCCTGTGTCTTGGAGTAAGAACAGGTCGCCTTGCAGGACGGCAACAGTGCAGGTGACGTTCTGTCAGTCGACGCCGCACAGTTTCACCAGAAACTGGTGCACCATACCTGCCAATGGTGTTCGTGGCCGTTTCCGTTGCAGAAGTGAATGGCTCACGCAGGTGGCGGCGGTGAATCGCCCGATCTTGTCGTACAGTCGTTACACGGGGTCTGCCGCTTCGTGGGTTGTCCCGAACGTCGCCATTTGCCTGGAACCGGGTCCATAAACGACAAATTGTAGAGATAGCCACGCCAAACGTAGCTGCGACCAGTGCAGGACGGTTTCCAGCTTGGAGTCGGCCTATGGCTCTTTCTCTGTCGACGGCGCTCAGTCTTGGCATTCTGGTCATGCGGAAGTGACTGCTTTGCTAGGGCGTAACAGCCTTCATTCTATTACGGGATGAAGACCGTACCCCAAAACACAAGTAGAAGTAAGTGCTTTATTTCTATATGCGCTTAGTATTTATCTTTGTTTTACCCAGTTGTAATTGTTATTTAATTTCTACGCTTTTTTGTAATCGGGAGTTCGAGAAATTAGCATGAAGGTGCAGCGTCTCCTGCATGTCCTAGGTTTATATTGCCCCGTAGACCAGTTTACATCCTTTGTCCAACGTTACATTTTTGTTTTTTTCATGTAGTGCAGGCACACTCAGCCGCGAATTAGTCTTTGTGGCTTGCGCGGCTTTAAGCCCTAAAAACTCACTCACTCACTCATATACCTAATTATAATCAGGAAAATGACTTATGTACGCTGCTTTATAATACCCTGTTAACTCACAAAGCCTCATTTTGTCCATGAGTTTCGGCTACCTATGAAATACATGAAGTGTAAATTTCTGTGAATATGATATATATACTTTAAAAAGTCTCCATACACACATTTGGACATAAAGCAAATGTAGCCTCAACCACAACTGTAGTCTAATGAAAACAAAGCTCACCAATCTGCATCTTCTAATTTTACAAGAAACAGCAACACATCTTTGTTCTGATTTTGTGAAGTTATTCTTGAGGAATTATAGTATTAGGATTGTGGAGTCACTGAACAATTGTCCTGTTCATGTTTGGTTTTAATGGTAACTTAATGGTAACTTAAGTAATGTGTTGACCAAAACTTTCTGTCTTTTACCAACTTTAGGTTATCAGTCACCTCATGAATGTGAAACAATAGCTGACAAGACATCGACAGTGTAAGAAAGAGCTGCTGCTGAGCAAGATGATGGGACAGTGTGGTGACAGTGACACTGATGTCTCAAGGAAGGTTTGGTCTCATTTGAGTCTGGTGTGTTCTGGTGCTCTTTGTTACTTTCTGTTAGTGTTGGCTTTGTTTACACGTGAATGTTTTCTCCTAAACCTGATCTAACATCTGATCTGTCAGGATGCTTGTATGTTTTCTCAGTAGAGTTATCTAAAAACTGCCACACATCAGACAAACAAGAAGAAATGCAGAGGTAAACATTGACTGATTTTGAACAGTCTTCATAAATACTGTCTGTTTGTCATTAGTGTGGCCTCTTGTGTACCATATTACATGTGTATGATACATACATGTACATGTATAAACAACCCCCCACCCCCTGTTGCTAGTTTTTAGCCAGGAGCTCTGCCCTCCCCCCCCCCACCACCCCCACCAACCACTCCCTACTCCCAACCTTGCTGTGATCAATTTATATTTTCTGTGCTCAGGTTCATGTGGAACCGTATGACTGCCTGCTGCTATCACATGATCTAGAACAGCACGTGAACGCCCTTTGGACCATTCACCCATCGAAGCACCCAGGGGAAGACAAGAAACAACCAGTCTCAGGGAAGGCATTGAAGAGGCTGCAAAGAGACTTTGAAATTTTGAGGCAAGGAGATAAGCCTTAGGCAGTCCTAAATACATGTACATTATTTGTAGGCCAACATGGGAGGGTTTACAATACAATACAATACAATACAATACAATAAATTTTTATTATTACCTTAGGGGGAAATTATGGTGTGGGGATCATAAAAACATAAGATAGTACATTAAAATCACTCAAACAAATAAATATACACCTTAACATAACATATTCCTAAATATCACATTATTGCTATGCCATCACAGCTTTAAAACACACACACACACACACACACACACACACACACACACACACGCCCCCCCCCCCCCCCCCCCCCCACCAACCTGATCAGCTGACAGCCGCAGGCATGGCACCCTTGGATTTTCTATTTAGAATTAGAATTGAGGATGCTGACAGTTGACGGTATAAAACTAAGCTGATATCTTTTTGTGCGGCACTTCGGTGCGCGCAGTCGTCTACCTGAAGGAAGGGTTTCAAAGAATGTATTTAAAATGTGGGTATAGTCGTTTCGAATGTTGGTGGCCTTGCCCGCGGCTCTCGCTGTGAAGAGGTCAGTGAGAGTTTGCTGTTTTGTTCCCACAATCCTACTACACACATTCACAATGCCATTCAATCTGTTTCTCTCTTTCACACCCAGACAACCGAACCAGCAAACAAACGAAAAAGTAAGAACTGACTCTATAAAAGCTTTGTAACATATTTCTAAAAGACGAGATGGGCACGTAACTGATATAACATATACATCCTGGCGCATTCTGGGTGTGTTTATGGGTGGATTTCTGTAAGCAAAATTTAAAGAAAGACATACAAACTAATCATAAGACTTAACTGGATTCCTGCAGTATGATTATCCAACACCTTGCTCTGGAACTTACCTCTTTCCAAAATGCACACACACACACACACACACACACACACACACACACACACACACACACACACACACACACACACACACACACACACACACACGCGCGCACGCACGCACGCACGCACGTACGCACATACCATAGGAGAGGGGGTGGGGGTGCATGGAAAGTGTCTTCGAATAATTGCTTCAGGCAGTGCCCTGATAACATTCTCTCCTTGAAAACTGAAGCACTGGGACGGGGGTTCCACAGCCGTTATACCCGCCCCCCCCCCCCCTCTCCCCTTGCCGCACCCCACAATTTATTTATGATATGCGATTCACGCACATCTGAGTCTCTCTCTCTCTCTCTCTCTCTCATGCTGGCTGGATTTGGAGAGATTAAGGGAGGCCCAAACATGCTAGTGCCCCCCTCAGCTGGGCAGATTTCTAGGGGGGCCTAGAGGCCCTCACTGAGCCCCCCCCCCCTTTTTTTCACAAGGGGGGGGGGGGGGCTGTGCCCCCCTGGCCCCCCTGTTCCGACGCCACTGTGCAGTTTATGTTTTGGTGAAAACAGGAATATTTGCATCGGTGACGTGTACAAGAAATGTCTGCATCTTCTACAATGATGTGGTATATGACTGTAGGACTGCTGTCTTTGTTTAGTGTAATCATGCGCGGATAATAAACTTCGTTTCTGTGAAGCGGAGTCCGTCGCAAACCGCTTCTGTGTCGGCGAACTTCTGTTACGCTAATCAGTATCTCATACAGGTTAAAAAGCAGGAAACGTACTTATACACCACATCTGAAGCAGAACTAGTACACACGAAAAGAAAGTATTCTCCCCGCTTTTGCCATTCAGTAGTGGCGCAATCGACGGCTGTACTGCCTGACTTCCAACGCTCTTTCCCGGCTTGTAATGCGTAACCAGTTACGCAACAGACACTTGACTTCTGGTAGGCTACTTTCCAAACAGCTTTTCAGCGTAAAGGCACAAACATGTAGAATCAATCGGGAGCCATTTCACAATAAGCGCAGAAAGAGAGGGGGTCCGAAACTGAGGTGGTGATTTGGCATCTACTGATTGAAAACAGATTTAGAGTCGATTAGTCAAGATTCAACACTACTAGATCTACTACTTGATGCTGCTGGTCGGATTCAGCCGGCTGGGTGGTTGTGGATTTTGTTGTTGTTGTTGTTGATGTTTGTTTGTTGTTGTTTTTTTTTGTTTTGTTTTTTGTCAGTTTGTTTTTTTTGTGTGTTTTTTTTGGGGGGGGGGGGGGAGTAAGAAATCAGTAATAGATCTGGACCAAGGAAGCACGGAAGGGGTTTTGTACTTTGTTTGTTGTTGTTTTTCAATTGTGGGGAGTTTTTTATGTGCTTGTGTCCAAGAATGTGTGAATTTTGTAAGACATTATGATTAATGAGTTACTCGCTGCGTGCGCACCAGGGAAGGCAACTCTCGGTGCACAATGCAGACGATTGCGTGGTGAAACCGCTGCCCACAACAACGTGAAAAAGTGGAACAAAGACTAAACAGTATCTATATGAGCATCGCCATGCATCCCTGAATTTGTGCACAGTTAACTTCAGTTTTTACACAGTTCAAGAATACCAACAAAGCGATTTTTTTTTTTTTTTTTTTTTTTAGTGTTCATATCACTCGAGCCCTGATTAATATTATGCGTTCGTTTGCAACCTTTACAAATGCCTGCCTCCCTATCACAACTCTTTCAGCTTTGTTTGTTTGTTTGTTGGGTTTTTGGTTTTGTGTGTGTTTGTTTTTTCTTTCTTTCTTAGGTTTAACATCTTTTTCCACCACATATATCAACGACGGGGTCTATGGCTACATTGTGTGACCAAAGATAATGGTAATGTAATGTCTTTGGTGTGACGGAGTGTGTGCTGCTCAGTGTTTGTGTACAATGTGAAATGCAAAAACCAGCCGCCCTGTCTTGCAAGTCAGTAGCAAGCTTTTAGTTTTATGAAGGGTTTTGCTCTCCAGCCGACTGCGTCTACAGGTGCTACGTGAGTCACAGCACTGAATATCATTCCAGTAAGTCCAGTATTTGTATTGTACATTCAAAGTTTTAAAAAAAAATGGAAAATTGCTGTGTGAGGGAGTGTGTGAGTGTGTTTCCATTCTTCAAGTTAGCCTACTACTGAAATATCACTGACATATTTGACCAACACCAAACCTGTATCACCGCTTTATTGGTCCGATAAACAGCTGTAGGAACAACATAATAAACAGTAAACCTGTACAGTATCAAGAAATACTGCATATTTCGGTTTATTTTTACGTGGAAAGTGACCGGTTTCAAAATTAGCACACAGTGCTGAACATATCAGTGTTTCACTATGCACGTGAACAAATTAAAGTTACATACCGCAGCTTGATCAACTCCCACTGTGTCAAAAGCGTGTTTCACACAGACGCCGCCACTATTGGGCCAGTGGTCTTCCCAAATGCTATCTTACAGCTCGGTAAACCGCTTGTAATGTTGCCATAGACCCCATATGCTATACTCCCTGCTCTTATTTACATGTAGCACGCATCGAGTACAGTATGATTCGTCCGCTCATCACAAACTGGTGACGTCCCTTCAAACGGTCACCCGGATGTGCCTATGACCCATAGAAGCCGATAGACATACATTTTGACCCGTATCTTAGCAACGACGGCCCGGAATGGGCTCATATTTTGCTCACATTTAAATGAGACTATATTCTTGTCGTCAACATAATACGCTTAGGTCGATCTGTGAGCTTAAAGAAGCTGCGGTATGTGTCTTTGGCGCAAATTTGATAAAAATGATAAAATAGTGGTAGTAAAATACACAACCCTACACCTAACCTTTTGAGCTCCATCCTCTTGAGTCACGCTCCGCTCTAAGGGTGCTAGAGAATCACAGAAAAATCACAAAAAGGGGAACACAATGGTCGGCCAAAAGAAAACTAGGAGTGTTGCATTTACACTGAAGTAACAACTTCGCAGTAGATGCACGTTTACGAGCAAACTAAAGTCATATTTTATGAACTCATTTGGACCACGTGGTTAAAAAAATAGTTCATCATTTTAGCAAATACACAACAAAATCATTATACGGAAACGTGTCTGAGTGAAGTCATCCACACCACCACCGACAGTAACCGTATGCATGTTTGTTTTGTTTTCAAAAGGGCGAAGTGTCAGGTTGACGTTCAAACGGAACCGTAGCCCAGTCATAAGTGCGTTGAATTATCATGCTGAGGTCGCGGGATTGAGCCCCCTGCTGTCTGGGTTCAGGTAGATACACTCTATACACATTTCTCAGTACCAGTCGTCTACTCTTCTTCTGCGTCTTCTCCTTCCAGCTCTGGCGGTGCAGTGATGGTGATCTCCACTTGAACTGTTACCTCCCCTTCTTCACTGACGTAGCCGTTGGCAGGGTCCTTCAGATCCTTGAAAACAACGAGAGACAGTGTGTTTTCAGGTTTAGCCCTCTAGAGTCTGAACATGCAAGCAAAAATGCTAAAATTATTTCCAGTCCAGGCAATTAAAAAAATGTCTTGGAGGTTGTTTAAACCGAGTGAACTGAATAACCAGTCTTGTTGTCTGAGGTGACAATGTGTAAAGTCTGACCAACAAAAATCAGAAATGCTCAGTGAATATACAGCGTGTCTACGGCTGAAATGCGACAGTGGCAAGTCATCATCATGGCTGCCATTGTAGAGAGAGAGAGAGAGAGAGAGAGCAAAATACCACGGATGCGAAAGAACTAATTACACAATACTCGCTATTAAGTGGTTTGCAAACATACGCACGTCAGTTTTACGGAAGTAAATGGGACAAAGCAAGATCTTGCTCTGCACTCGATAGTACTTACCGTCAAGGAAATCATCCTGGGATATCCCGAACCAAGATTTTTAGAATCCCGGAAGATGCATGTACCCTCTAGAAGAACAAACGCAATGAAATTAGTTGCGTACTTCGTAATAAATGGTGTGCAAGGACCATATTTAAGCTGTATTACCCAAAGGGATAAGCACTACAATTCACGTTATTACATCAGTATAATTATTCACAGTTACAGCTATGACACTCCGATATGAAATAAAAACATTGAACATGGAACTTCTTCGTGTGATGTCGGTCCATAAAGAAACAGTTATCTCATATTAAAGTGTGTGTGTGTGTGTGTGTGTGTGTGTGTGTGTGTGTGTGTGTGTGTGTGTGTGTGTGTGTGTGTGTGTGTGTGTTCGTTCATAAGAATGCAGTGGTTCATTAGACACATTGCCCTTTAGTTGATGTATAATACGTTGTACATAAATATATTATTATATGTAAAATTGAGGATAAATGTTATTAAACGTAAAATTGAGGATAAATGTATGCGGAAAATTCTCAACAAATTGTAGATGGACTGTCTGCGGTAAAATCTTCCAAACCACTCGTGTGTGCGACATTATGAATTGTAACCGGCTTAACACTACCTTTGCAAATGCCTTGGGGCCCCTGTTGGTGTGGCAGCAACCAAAATGAAAATGAACGTGGCGTCCCGATCTAGATCTTCCGAGGACAAAATCCCCCTGAGCATGATCGGATCATTTTCACTTTCGTCTGCTTTTTAAGTTTTTTGTCTATAGAGAAACTGACAAGTTTATGGGATATGCGGGCACCAGCAAGTTTCAGTGATACAAAACAAGACTGTGACGTTTCTCCAGACAATACATACTTTCACGCACACAGTGACGTAACGAAATCTGCGTCACAGAGACATCACCTGTAAGCTATGCTGCTGCGCTTTAACCCCAGTCACGTGGCTAAGAGGTCGAGGTCGTACCTTTAAGAGCTATCATTGGCTTGGTTCACGAGTTAGCTGCGTTCTTTTTTATGAGAGTTGTGTGAGCGTGCACGGATGTGTATGTGTGTGTGTGTGTGTGTGTGTGTGTGTGTGTGTGTGTGTGTGTGTGTGTGTGTGTGTGTGTGTGTGAACGATGTGATCATGGCTAAACGACCTCACTGAAGGGCTCTTTACTTCGAGATGAAATGGGCAGTCGTGTTCTCCAGGGAAATATATTTCACGATTTTTCACTTGCCGCATTTTTAGAAGAGTAGTCGCCCATTTAAAGAAATCGGTCATGTTACGTTTTCAGACGAAAAAGTTGTTCAAATGCCTTCATTTTCTAGACTGTGGAAGTTCATCCAATTATACTGAATGGGTTCGTAGCACAGCTCTGTGGCTCCAAGAGATTTCTGAGGCAGTGGTGGTTTGCATATAAGGCCGACTATGTATGAAAAGACTTACTCATCATCCCGGCGTTTTTTTTGTCAAGTGTGACAACTACACACGTAATAGGAACTACTGCACTGTTATATTTTGAATATTAAGAAGAACAGAGATTTTACCTAAACATTTTTTTCAAGTTTCTACGAGAAATAGCGGTCTAAAGAGTTCCAATTTTGCGAATTGCTAAGTATAATCCAAAGTATTCAAATCCACGTTTCCCCAGCCCTCTAGATCTTCCAGATTTTATGTGAAAATTAATTCATCCTGGGAAGTCACAAAAGCAACAGGGAAATCACAAGACGTGAGCAAGCATCGCGATCCTCTGCCGGACGACCTGCGTGAGGCTGACGTCACATGTTTAGTTCACAGACAAAATCTGTAAATATAATCACTGCCTGACATTTCAGCTTGAGGCAAATCTCCCACACTGAAAAGCTTTACTTGGCAGCGCTTTTTTTCGGCCTTTCGAAGTAGACCACTAACCGTTCCATGATTTCATTGACTCGTATTCCGGTGAATAATACCTTTGAAAACTCCTTGGATCCGCCGTTGATGTGATAGCAACCAAAATGAAAATTTCGCTGACACCTTCATTTTCCTGTAAGAAAATAATCCACGGCCGATAATTAAACTATACAAACGACACAAAACCCTATACCAGCATGGGATTTGATTATCGAAGACAATAAAACATTTTCCGTTGATAAAATCAGAAACGAGAAATTCAAAAAGGAGCACAACACCTTAAAATAGAACTAATAAAAATATTCATAATTAGGAGCAAATAAACGAGAAATAAACATACGAGAAAAGAAACACAGGTGGAAACATTAAATCAATAATGTAACTTTTAAATCTTTGTCATTTAAGCCTTTGGGTCATAAAAACGAATCAGAAATCGAGTTCCTCTGTTACACAAACACCTAACAGCGCGCACGCGCGCGCGCGCACACACACACACACACACACACACACACACACACACACACACACACACACACACACACACACACACACACGTGTGTATGCACGCACGCACGCACACACACACACACACACACACACACACACACACACACACACACACACACACACACACACACACACACGTACGCCGCACGCTCGCACGCATGCACCTTTGAGGTTTCTTCCACGGCTTGTGCAAATATATCGCCATGTCCTTTTCATTTTCTGTGGTCACTTTGAGGTACCTAAAAATAGAAACCCACATACAACTAACACACAGAGTAATGAACATCTAAAACGTACATTCAGTATGGCGTAAAGCACAGGGAGATGCGGGAACCAATCGCTTTCGTGCCCCAAGATAACTGAAGAATCAAGAGATCAGCGTACGACCACCAGGGGACATTTATTTTCTCTCATATCATTCTCAAGCAACTCCCTGGCGACATACTATTTGAGAGAAACAGTATAGAAATGTGTCCCTCCGAACTGCATTTTGTGCTAACCACGTACATTTTCTTCATACACGTCACCATCATCATCATCATCGTCATTTTCTTTGTGCGCAAAACAAAATATTACCATTCAAAGTTGTGAATGCTGGCCCGATGGGAAAAAATTGTGCGGTCTTTTTTCAGAGTATCCAACTCGAAGGTGTGTCTAAACTTGACTTTGTCTGCAATCAAACCAAAAGCGTAATGTTCGATGAATTTGTAACAGCGTAATTTCACAACAACAACAGTTGACCGGAATGGGCAGAAGTCGGTGTCCAAAAGTTCTCCTCTTCCCTGAAACTGGACTCGGTTAGAAATTCTAAAGAAAGCCTCAAGACAAAGTCTCCCTTGCCATTGCCGAAGCTGAGCAGAACAATGACGCTACAGCAAATTGTTGTTATTGCCAGTGTTGTTATGTGGAGATTATCTTCAGCTGTTGTAAGCGTCTGGCAACAGACATAAAATCCTCCGAAGACGGAGTGCACGGCACTTCAAAACGGTCACACACGACACAACCTTCTCGTCCAAAGGGATAACCCTGAATGTTCGGCCCAGGAACGACAACAACAAATTCTACAAAAAATGTTCAGTAAGTGTTGAACGACAAGTCGAAGATCACATGTTTTGCAGTGGATACATACAGGTGCTTACTGTTTGCATTTAAATTTTAGTTTTCATCGGGTCTTTAATCAGATCGACCGTTTGATCACCGCAAGTTGAATACGTTATTTTAAAACACCTGACCTTTCAATTTTGGCATGTTGAGCACGTGCATCTCGCAGCGAGACAATACCGCCATTGGATGCATTTTATGAGTCAATCCGCCAGTGTCGATGTCAACACCAATCGCGTCACTCAGCCGAGTCTCGTCTTCGCCAAGTCCCCCCAAAACAAGCACCTCTCTGCCGACAAGACATGCACAAAACTGGTGTCGCTTGGGGATTTCAGCCAGTCTCTGGAAGCTTACTGTAGACATGGGTTTGTCTTCCTTGCTCACACACACACACACACACACACACACACACACACACACACACACACTACCTTTATTCGACCGAAAACATGGGGCATTCTGGCTGACCAAACAGTAGAGCATAATCATAAAAATTATGCAAAGATTGTTTCGACCACTGCCACGCACTTTGCCGTAACAGCGGCTGCATGTTGTTGTTTTAAACAATCATGCGTTATTGAAACCGGCTGTATTTTCCTTCCTGTTTTATGTGAAATGGGCTTTCTTACTCACTCACTGAATTTACACTTGGACCGGCCCCCGTAGTGTAGTGGTTAGCACTTTGGACCATGGACCGGGAGAACTGGGTTCGAGTCCCAGCCGAGGCAAGCGGGATTTTTCCTACCTAGGTCGGCTCCTACCCAGACCGGGTGTGCTATGGGCCCAATGGGGAGGCTGTTGCCACACAACCGAGCTTCACCTACGTCACGGGTGCGACTTTGGGGGTGCTTCCCTTGGTATGACACGTCTTATGATGTGGATGATTACACGGCCGGCACCGCAGGTGCCGTACTTCCCGGGCCTGGTTAATGCCGGGATATTTATGACAGGAAGCGTGGAATGCGGCCCTGTCCCGCAGTCCCAAACCACACGGACCTCCATAGCATCATCTTACCATCATCCTCATCTGCATCATCATGCATAATAAAAATTGCCCCAACTTCCGAGCCCTCCGTGGATTCCACCCATTACCAGGGAGGAACACCACTGGCGATGGCAAAGAGTTGTGGCAGCAAAAAAAAAAAAAAAAAAAGAATTCACACTTGGTACGGACCGCATCACTGTCTTACTTAGCAACGGTTACCATATTTACAAAATTAGATCATGTAATATGTATACCTTCAACAATGGCGATGCACAGGCAGAGTCTTGGTAACACGCAGTCGTGTTTTCGGCATCAAGATTTGTTTCGCTCAGTGCGGCTGAAAGCGGTCCATCGTTCTCTCTGCTCTGTGGGTTAGGCTGCGTCAGGTGTTGATTTTCAGCATTTTTATTTTGCTCACGAGCATCCTGACCTTTGGCCTGCTTGAAAATTGCAGTCATTCTCTTCTGGGCGCCAGCTTTGATTGAAGAAAACTCTGATGATGTCTCTGGCTTCTCCTGTGTGCCGACAGAAGAAAGACTCTCCCTCATTCTGTACACGTTCTCTTCTGTAATGAGGAAAATGGCGCCACCGTTGCCGAGAGCGCGTGCGCCGGAAGTACAGGGGGAAGACAGACAACCAACGCGGTACAAACTTCCAGTCAGTGTGTCCACACATTCCACCAGTGACGTGGGCTGGTCGTCTGCATTTTTCCCGCCAAAGACGTAGATCCTGTGACCCAGGCCGGCAGCGGTGACGTCAGAACGGGGCTCCGTCAAATGGGCAAAGACCCGCCAGGTTTTCGTGACTGTGCTGTAGGCTATTATCTCTGATCTCATAACTGTCTTTTCTTCGGCACCTTCTTCTGCCTCTTCTTTTCTTTCTTTCGACTCTTCTTCTGTACCTTCTTCCGACTCTTCTTCTGTACCTTCTTCTTCATCAAAACAGTCCGATTCTCTGACAAAGATTGCATGTCCTGCCAATACAAAAATGTCTGAACTGACAGCAACCATCGCGTGCTTTTGCCGAGGCTCTGGTAGGCTTTCAAGGGTTTTCCATGCATTGCTGCCTGCATTGTACACGAAAAAATTGTCCGAGTGCGCATATTTGCCCCTACCGCTCAAATACAATTCATTTCTCAACACACACGTAGCAAAATGTCTGCGCATGGAACACGGTAATGAAGGCAATGGTTTTGTTTCAGCTGTGAGCTCTCCTGAATCAAGCACGACCGCTTTCATTGCTGGAAAGCCCGATTCATCTTCGGTGCACGGGATTTCAACAGTGACAAGAACGGACTGTACGCTAGATTCGGGTACCCTCTTGTCTTGTCGCGCCAGGATCTCTGTTTTGATCACCGAATTGAGTTTTTTCGATGTCTCCAGTTTGTAGATCAATCCCTCGTTTAAATATCCTGAAAAGGTCAAGAAAGTTAACAATACAATCGTATACCAGTAAAATCACCATCAAAACAACCCAGTCTAGCAAACAAAGAACACAAACCAACAACAAAAAGCAAAAGAATACGATATCACATACTGTGATACATAATTATATCAGGCATGAGGCGTTTCAGTACACAGGAGGAGATTTCCTGATATTGATATTGTTCATGTTTACTGGCCTCGCCGCCGCCGACCCCTCCGCCCCCTCCTAAAATACACACACACACACACACACACACACACACACACACACACACACACACACACACACACACACACACACACACCGGGACAAAAAGCAGAGAATAGATAGGGAATAGTCAAACCGTTAATCCCGCTCTAGTTTAACTTCTTTTTCTTTTTCTTCTTCTTTTTATGTTGTTTCTATAGTAATGGAAACAACATCATACGACGGGCTAAATTTTCCACGTTCATGGGCAAGCATCTGTGGTACAAACGCACGTCACTGCCGATCTCCCGCAGAGACGATTTTGCAAGTGTAACTCTGACAATGACGTAACACGTAGCAAAATGTCTGCGCATGGAACACGGTAATGAAGGCAATGGTTTTGTTTCAGCTGTGAGCTCTCCTCAAAACGTGCGTCATCGATGCTGACATGTACGGTCCACCGAACGCGCTTCTCCTCCTCAGTGAGTGCCGTCTGTGCGTATGTGTGTGCGTGCGTGCGTGCGTGTGTGTGTGAATTGTGTCCGGGCCCGTTTCTTCGAAAATACTTAACCGAATGGCTTCAAATTTGGGGTATCCAAATATATCAAAATGTTACATTAGACGATTCAAGCGTGTGATGATTGCTTAAGTGATTTGGGAGTTATCGCCCTTTTGAGACAAGTTGGTTGTCTTTCGTGTACAGGCGTAATATTTATTTAAATCACTCAATTTTTTGGCAGTAGATAGCTTGAATACGGACTCTGAACAGAGTCACTACTAGAAAATGGTCGCTCTTATAGTTTTCATGTAAACCGAGCCTGAGTTGACATTGCATGTGAACCCAGTTCAGATGCCTATTTCTCCGAAAATACTGAACCGATCGATTTCAAATTTGGGGTTTCTAAATTTAAATAAATATTACGCCTGTACATGAAAGACAACCAACTTGTCTCAAAAGGGCGATAACTCCCAAATCACTTAAGCAATCATCACACGCTTGAATCGTCTAATGTAACATTTTGATATATTTGGATACCCCAAATTTGAAGCCATTCGGTTAAGTATTTTCGAAGAAACGGGCCCGGACACAATTCACACACACACGCACGCACGCACGCACACACATACGCACAGACGGCACTCACTGAGGAGGAGAAGCGCGTTCGGTGGACCGTACATGTCAGCATCGATGACGCACGTTTTGTTACGTCATTGTCAGAGTTAAACTTGCAAAATCGTCTCTGCGGGAGATCGGCAGTGACGTGCGTTTGTACCACAGATGCTTGCCCATGAACGTGGAAAATTTAGCCCGTCGTATGATGTTGTTTCCATTACTATGGAAACAACATAAAAACGTCATAGATTTCAAAGAATACAACTTGACGTCTCTCTTCCAAAAAACAAGATTGGGGTGACAGCCCGGTCAGTTGTTTCCATTCAGAGAGAGAGAGAGAGAGTGTGTGTGTGTGTGTGTGTGTGTGTGTGTGTGTGTGTGTGTGTGGATACATGGCATTACAAAAGAACGACCGTGACGATAGCAGGTGATCAAATGGAAACAACATATTGGGCTGGTGGCCATCTTGTTTTGGTTTTTTTTTCCTTGAGAAGGAGAAAACAAATCTAAACAATGCAAGAGTTCTATTTTACCTTGCAAGCACGTGAACTTTAGAGCAGTTTCACGAAGCGTGTGGTAGTAGTCATCCGTAAATCTTGTGAAATTAATAAAGGGAAGCAACTCAGGTAGGTATTGTTGTCTTCTCTCAACGTTAGCACGGACCCATTTCAGGACAGCATCACAAAGCTTGTCTTCCTTGGTGACAACCAGGTCTTCGGATGACAAGACAGTTAGAAGAAACGACAGTGGGAGTCGCGTAAAGGATGACCGCCTCGCTACCTCCTCAAACTTGGTCGTGGCCATTTTCTTCGCTCCCTCTCCAAGGAGCTTCAGTTCGTACGAGTCTGCGAACTGCCACATGTCTGGGCAAACGTATGGCTTCATATTCTTGACGAGGAAGTTTTCGCAGTGCTCTTGGATGAATTGTGCCTGCAGGAACACGGCGCTGATGAGGAGGTCCGTGGCATCGTCAGCATTCTGGATGACATCCACCTCCTCGTACAACATACGTAGAAGGAGGGCGAACGACTCTGGAGAGACGTAATCGCGATCGAGTTTCACGTGATCAGAAGTAGGCTCATTTCTGAACTGTGCGCGGAAAAATTTGCATGTCGACGCTAGCAGCATCCTGTGACAAGAAAATTCTTGATCTCCTACCGTTACTTTGACGTCATACAACTCGCCGTCAGAGTACAGTTCGCTGATCCCTTGACAGACGAAGGAATGCAATGAATCCTTGAAGGGTGTTTGAGCCATGGCGGGTATGCACCTGGGAAAGACAAATAGTAGCTTTTATTCTTTATATGTGGCTAATGCCCCACCATACAATTTCAAGATGGGATAATATTACACTATTATAGATTGGTTTTCGGGGGCTAGGGTCGTAGTTGTAGTTAGAGGGAGATGACAGAGAAGCCTCGGAAAGTTGTGGCCCAAGGCGGAAGGCCGAGGGCTACAACTTTCTTCTCTGTCACCTATCGAGAACTACATCTACGACCCTACCCCCCGGAAACCAATCTATAATAGTTTTGTTTTCATTTCAGCGCTGAAAACTGAAGTTTAAAACCAACATTTTGGAAACAGTTAATAGCTTCTCCCTCCAGGCTTGCTTACAAGAGAAAATCTATGAGGCGCCCTTTGCATGGAGCGGGCGTGTAGGCTGAAGCTCGTTGTTGAACAGTACATCTGTCGCACTGTTTGTGCGTTTGGCACGTACGAAACTGTGCTGAAACTATGATATCAGTTTATGAAACCTACCTTAGTGATTAATCTCAGTGTTAAAAACCGAGTTTTCGCGTAAAGCGGAGTTGTAAAACCAAGCTTCAGCTTGGGTGCGAAGCCACAAGCCGGTTTGGTGCAAACGTCGCTCCATATGAAATCGGTGAATGGCCGCTCCCGCTTGAAATTTTCCAGTGACTTCTTTGATACAGGTATGAGCGTGAAAAGTTTGTTGCATTGTCTGGGCAGTCTGTCGTGTTCATCTTCGAAACGTTTGCTCCATTCCTAAGCGTTTTCTTATCATTTGCTTGCTCCAGAGTCCTATCAGTATCGCTATGCTGACACAGCTACCTGCCGCTGCAGAAATGATCTCAGTAGCAGACGACTTCCCGTTTGGCGAATCTTTCGTTTGAGATGCGAGGTCTGTGTCTACAAATCGGCAAAAAAAAGAATCGGTCTGCGTTCGCGCATGTTGATAGTTAGTGACAGTCATGAAATGATTTCAGTTAAGTTACGTACCGTTTGAACGTAATCTTCGGCTGAGCTATATCCGAAACGCGATTTTACGGCTTTGCAACAAGGAAACAGTAGACGAAAGTCAAGCGCTCATGGGACCACTGGCTGGTTTACCGCAATGTCAAGAGCTGTGGATTTTTTTAAGCCTGGTGGGTTATAGATAGGGACTGTAGCAGTGTTTACGTGGTTACCACCTTTGTTTACCAAAATATCAACGTCCTTTCCCTTGGCGGTACATCCAGGGATACCGCACGGCTCTCCACCAATAACTGTAGAACTAAAATGAAATGAAAACAAATAATGACACTGCACTGAACCGATGATATTCTTGTTGTGAGTGCTGTAGAAAGCGCCCAAACTGTACGTGAAGTTTTGGGTCATGCTGACCTTGCCTTCTGATGTCAACAATGACCAAGGGTCAACGCGTCCACTTCAATTAATTTTGACATCTTACGATACCCGGGTTTGTTGTTGTGGTTGCTGTTGTTGTTGTTTGTTTGTAACTGCGCGTCATAAGTAACGAGCCGAATGCTCATCACACAAGAACTGTCAACTCGACAATCACACATTTGAACAGCCTGTTTCCAGAAGCATCGTTAAAAAAAAAAAAAAATTAAAAAAAAAAAGTGTTCCTCTTGTTTGCGGTATGTGTGGCAATGCTGTGCTTTGCACAAACTTTTAAACAAACAAGGGTGGGTGGGTGTTTCGGAGTTTAACGTCCTTTTCCACCACGTAAGGGTGATATCAAATACAGGGCAACGAGAAAAAGGCCAGCACAAATATTTGGCCTCAGCCGGGATTCGAACTCACGACCCTAGCATTGAGAGTCCAACGCTCTACCATTCGGCTATCCCGGCTCCCCTTAAACAAACAAACAAAAGAAGGCGTTCGGCTAAGTTGTGTATTTTTTGTGTAGTGAGCTTTTGAACCGCCGGAGTTACTTATAAAGCACACTGGACTAAACAACAGTCAGCACCTGGGCGGCAAATGTAAACCACTATATATATATATATATATATATATATATATATATATATATATATATATATATATATATAAGCCGTGGCCGTGTTCCCTTTTCTGCCTGCCCAGTTTTGAAATGTACGTCTATTTCAAGACGGACTACGACAGCGCTACTTTCGTTTACACCCACTCCTGGAACAGAACCGCCCAGGTTTCGGTTTCTCCGTCTGTCGGTAGCCTATGTGACTTGAGCGTTTGGCTCTTCACTGAACTGATGCAGCTTCTGGTGGTTGTCGTTTTTGTTGTCGCTGCTACTGTTGTTGCCGCTGATGTTGTTTTTGTTGTTGTTGTGTCACGTGTGTGTGTGTGTGTGTGTGTGTGTGTGTGTGTGTGTGTGTGTGTCGTGCCGCGCTGTCAGTGCCGTGTGTGTGTGTCAGTGTGTGTGTGTGTGGGGGGGGGGGGCGGAAGGTGGGGGTCAGTATGAAATATATACTTGGTCTCTCAGTGATATACAAGTACTGAACGCTATTCATGGAACTGTTTTACAGCCAGGAAGTATACACAGGCGAAATGTGAAAACTGGTGATCTTCCACTGTGACGCGGACTGAACGCGGAGGGCAGCCATACTGGGGGCTTACTCCGGTGTGCGTGGAGCCTACATGTACATATGTACTGACAGTAAACACTTTCGACAAGTCACAGAGTGTGTGCTCAGTCAGGGCAAGATGGCCTTCTTTCAAGTTGAGTAAAAATACCGGAATACTCACTGTGTGTGTGTCAGTGTCAGAGTCAGGCGCACACGCCAACCACTATCCAGCCGTACTCAGTAGTATAGTAGGCGAGAAAACCACAGCACACGAAGACACAAACCTGCGCTACCGTCTGCCCGACCCGGTTCCGGCAGTGGTTGGGCGTCCGTTGCCGTGCAGTGTTGT
>JACVVK020000157.1:840000-935000 GCA_018292915.2 Batillaria attramentaria | reverse complement strand
GCGCGTGGTCACATCCCATAATCCCGTTCGGGCTCAGGAAACGTAAAAAAACTTCTTCTTTTTTTTTCTTTTTTTTCGCTCGGTTTGCATACGACAGCCTGCTTGAGCTGTTCCAACGTGTTGCCGCCCGGTTCAAGTAAGCACAAGCGCGTGGTTGTCTGAAGATGGTGAAAACGTGGCTTCTACTTTTGGAAAGCGAATAAAAATCAAAATACAATTAAACAACCCAGCTCTAACATTAACTATCCATATTAACCATCCATCTTCAACATCCGATGGCCAGAGAAGATCCGGAATGAAGAGCTGTGGGAGCGAGCGGGGCAGGAACCAGTGGCCAAGCAGATCCTGCGGAGGAAGTGGGGCTGGATTGGACACACCCTCAGGAAGCCAGCATCCAGCACCACACGCCAAGCCCTGACATGGAACCCACAGGGGAAAAGGAAGAGAGGCCGGCCTCGCAACAGCTGGAGGCGGGACACTGAGGCAGAGCTATGTAAGCAGGGTACCAACTGGACTGGAGTGGCAAGACTAGCCCAGAACAGAGTGCGATGGCGAAGGGTTGTCGATGGCCTATGCTCCACGTGGAGCCAAGGGCCTAAGTAAGTAAGTCTAACATTAACTCTAAACTCTAATTGTACCGGTTTTCATTAGTCTTTCTCCAAAGCGCATTTTTATTCCCCCCCCCCCCCCCCCCCACCACCGAGTTGTAACACACGCCGAGAGGGTGTGTGTGTGTGTGTGTGTGTGTGTGTGTGTGTGTGTGTGTGTGTGTTTGGAAGTTTAACGTCCTTTTCCACCTCGATGCAACGAGAAAAAGGTCAGTACAAATATTTGTCCTCAGCCGGGATTCGAACTCACGACCCGAGTATTCTGCTATTTGGCTAACCCGGCTGCCCATCCCACGCCGACGGAGAGAGGAAAAGCAGAGGAGCGTGTGGCACGGGGGAGCTGCCGGGGAGTATGGACGGGTACGTAATTACAAGCTTATTTCTCAACTGGATGTGCTTATATATGGAAAACGGTATGACCCGACTGTGAGTCATTTCCCACAACTGTGCGCACAGACATTTGTTATCAGACCGCATGCGTGCCCAGACCGGTAGAGTTGACGTTATACTTATAGATCCTTTATCACTCATAGCGCAGTCGGCACACTGGTTTGTGGCGCAAGTCAGTACCAGCATGTGCCGCTAGTGCGTGATGATGTAACAGGTTTCACCGGTCGAAACTGATGTACTGTGGGCGTTGTATGTGGTGTATGCCGCTCTGTTGGAAATATGCAGTAACGTATCGGCCATGTAAGTGTACTATGAACTGTGACGACAGAAAGCCGGCCTGGGTGCAGGTTTAGTTTTTGCGACGGCGTTACACTACAGTATATAATTATATCTCAGAAATGTTGCCAAGAGAGAACTATACACTTTTTACTCTCAGAAGATCCACTGAAAGTCTAGATCCTCTATGGCGTCTTCGGTATGTCTGACAGACTGATTTGAAGAGAGAAAGAAAAAGAAAAGAAAGAAGAAAAAAAAAAAAAACGGCAACAACAACAAAACTGACAAAATAGCATTAATATTTGGAGAAACAACTTTATGGGATGGGTCCATTCTTCCTTGTTTATAGTTTGAACGGAACTGCACGCTATGTCACAGACTGCGCTCTCTCTCTCTCTCTCTCTCGTAAAGCATTGCTGTATTTTGCGGTGTGTGTGTGGGGGGGGGGGGAGGGGGAGGGGGGCTCTTTAGAGCCATTGACACATCACACGCCATGTGAAGGACTCATTTCCTTCGTAAACAGCCGGAGAGTGCAACATAACTGCAACAGCACGTGCCGTGCCCTTAACAACGCAAAACGCCCTCTTGTTAGCGTATGCTAAACATCTATAGAGGGGGGGGGGGGGGGTAAGACAGAGAACCGCGCTTCATGATCAAGGATTCGGTGAGACTCAGAGGGTTTGAGAAGTAAATAGTTGAAACTAGTGACACAAGTAAAGATAACGAAAAAGAAAACTGATGGACGTCAGTGATACGTTACATTAATAAAAAAAATAATAATAATTGTAAAGCGCATATTTATATAAAATTACACGCTCTAAGCGCTAAACATTCAGAGTAAAGATTGTTCGCAGTTCAGGGTCTTGTTGGCTGTGGTGGTGGTTGGTTTGTTTTAAGCCCAAGCCCGACTAACCCCTTCTCTATATATGATAAGATTTGTTAACAAGAACAAGCCACCGCATACCAGTAGCAGCCACTTCAAGCCACTATTACGTAAGGCGTGGGCATTCTCGGTTAGGCCAAAGACCGCTGCAGATTACATAATAGTGGCTTGAAGTGGCTTCTGTGATCTGAAGATTTCAAGTAAAACTGAGATTTTTGCATGGGCTTCGAAGAGTCAATTAATGCTTTGTTAACCCCCCCCCCCCTCCCCAAAGCAAGATCGAGCTTTTTTTTTTGCTTTTTTTTAGGTGTCTGCAATGCGCGGGCGTGTGCGTGCTTTCAAAATCTGATTTCGTTGCAGAGGGCGACTTTTCTTCCAAGCTTCACAGGAAACTCAAACCTGCTCACATTGCAACGCAATACAACCCGCTAAACGATGCACAACACTCAAACACCAACAGAGAGGGAAAAGCCTGGGACAGAAGAGACTTTGTAAATGCCACTAGACAAGAGGCAGGCCACGTTAATTGCTGCAGAAAAGGCCACCATCAGCAGCGTGCAGTCATGCAGGGGTCACGTAAGGTCAGGGTACGGTCCACGGTGACACAAGTGACACGCTGATAAATCCAATCCCCTTTCACGAACCTTGTATTCCATGTGCTCTACCACCACGGTATTCTCGGCTTGCGTCTAGTCGCCGTGAGAAAGGTTTGCTACGGGGGTGGGTGGGTGTTTGGGGGTTTAACGTCCTTTTCCACCACATAGGGTGATATCAAAGACGGGGCAACGATGAAAAAGCCAGCACAAATATTTGGCCCCAGCCGGGATCGAACTCACGACCCGAGCATTAGAAGTCCAATGCTCTACCATTCGACCGTCTCGGTTCCCCAAGGCTTGCTGCGAGCAAGATCGTGATGTATACAGTGTTCAATACGGGTCTTGTTAAATCCATGGTTGTCCTCGTTGTTATCTTTCTACCTTTTTGTACACTGACTGTAAAATTGGACAGAGAAACAATAAAGAGGAAAATAGGGTGTCGTATAATTATAATGTGTAAGCAAATATACCCGGCTTTGCCAAGAAATCGCGCGACTGGTCCACGGGAAGTAATTACATTGTTCATTTCGGCGACTTTGCATCCCATTTACTTCCCGTGCACCAGTAACCCATAGGATTACAATAATATTAGGTGGATATTAACATAACGATAACTTTGACGATTTTCCTTTTTCCGCCGGATTCTGTCCGGGGTCCCCGAAAGTACAGTAACCAATTTTGATCGCGATGTGAATACAAGAACATTATCTAATTTCATTTTAAGAGTTAATTGTGTCATTAAGCGTGTTTTTGCATGATGGCAAATACTGTAATGATCTACTCTGTGCAACTACAAACAGGATTTGAGAGGCCACTTCTGTTGAATATACTCTGTCAAGAGTAGTGACAATCTGCTCTATCCTGTCAAGTAGTTACTAACGTCAATTGCTCGTCCTGAATTGTTCCGGGTTTGGTACTCAGGCCCGGAACTTTTCCATATTGCATCCGCGATGAGCAACTGGGCGTAGTTATGACAAACTGCGAAGTGTTTAAAGTGCTTATTTCATCATACATATGAGCAGCGTATTTTGCTCCTATAGTAATCACTGTTTTAATCGGTTAGATATTAATATTAAAAAAAATTATTCTTATAATTATTTGACCTCTGTCACACACACACACACACACACACACACACACACACACACACACACACACACACACACACACACAAACACTCAGCTTTCCTTTGTCTACATGCAAACAACAAGAACAACTTTTTAAAAAAAAAACACCTCGGGGCAAGGAGGGATGCAAAAAATAATCATAATAATTATGAAAATTAAAATGAATCCTCAGTTTCGTTATTTTACACAAAACAGATAATAGTACACAGAGAAAATGGTTGTTACTTTAAAAAAAAAATCTGATTTGCAATGCAGTAGCTGGCATACATTAAAACGTAATTTTAACGCGCGCGCGCGCGCGCGCGTGTGTGTGTGTGTGTGTATGTGTGTGTGTGTATGTGTGTGTGCGTGTGTGTGCGCGCGCGTGTGTATGCGTGTGTCCGGCCAAATTTTGAAGACAAAACAAGAACAAAACTAAAAATGTCTTCTTACCAACAGCGTCCAGGTAGGGTTCGAAATTGTCCAAGGAGACGAGTTTCCATTTTCCATTGAGCGCTGCCATGGTGCACTGTGTTGTAACGACGGTCTCCCTTACTGCCAGCGAGTGTGCTGCAAAATGTTACTATCTTCTGATTCACACGCTCAGGAGGCGGGTCAGTCACACAAGCGTCGCGGTGGCTGATGGGAACTGCTGATCACGTGGCCGCGGTGCGACTCTGAGCTCATTTGTCGTTTGCTCTGGAGGCCACATGGTAACGTACGCGAACCAAGAGTACATGCACTAAGAGTGGTGAAGTTGTGTCTGCTTGAATTGTGAAGTGGTGGTCTATGGGGGTAGCTTACTCTGGTTCCTACATTCACTGAGTTGTTGAATGTTGGACAGTTGCTGCGTGCACCTTCACAACCGACCAAGAACTGAGGATACTTATAATTCCGTCAATTTGATTTGAGATTGAAGACATGTGGGTGTCTTTGATACAGAGACTCCACTGATGTGACGCTTCCATAGCGGCTACACCTAAACTCCTAGCGTGGCCTTGATCTTTCCAGCAAGCGTGAGAGTTGCAAAGCAGTGAGCTGCGGCTTAGCGATCAACCGTAGTGTTCTCGTAGTTTCTCAAGTGATTTTGCACGAGATTCCACTGAACTGAGAGGACCCAACCCCAGGTTCCTATTGCAGCATTTGTCCTCTATTTTCCAAAGCGAGTTCAGAAGTTAGTTTCTGCAGTCGAACTGGACAAATCAGTGCCCATCACAATTCAGTATTTTGGTTTACAAACACCGCCGGCCGCAGACACTTAGGAACAGCTAGATATGTTAGGGCTACTTCTCCACTCTCATGCATATATACCCTTGGCCGCAGGCAGACAGATAACACAAGGAGTGGCGAATGACTCAAGGTCTGAAGGACGTTTTAAACAGTTGGTGATAAGCTGCCTGCTCAGTGACGAATTTTAAACTACTGGAGTTTTTGGCGGGAGAGTACGGGTGGGACGAAGGAGGGGAGGGGGGAGGGGAGAGGGGGAGACAGAACAAAGCAAGGACGCGACGGGTGGGGGGGTCGCTGGCGGTACAGTACAACATTGAACGTCAAACAAACACAAAAAAGGAGAGAAAAAAAAAAGGTTTACTTGAAATTGGGTAAACTACTAAACATAATTACATTTATTTTATTCATAAATTCAGCTGAAGTATTTTAGTATTTAGAAGATATTACGCGCCAGCCTAATCGTATCACACACACTGAACAGTCAACAGAGAAAAGTTTCGTTTAAGCCTCTGCGATAGCAACCTTGCACAGCCACGTTGGTAGCAGGCATTCAACAAAGGCATTTGAGATAGCGGTCGCTAAATTTTATACGAATTATTTTCCCGGTCGAGAGGTTCCCGGTGAACACCTTCTACAAGTCTGTAACAAGTAAATGTCTTTCTAAACCATGCTGAAATTATCAAGGTACAAGACAGATGTCACATTTTCTATTACTGTTACTGACCGCGACAAAACTAATAACCTGAAGCAAGCAAATGTAAGGCTTTAGGATTAAGGTATTTGAGTGGGTTTTTTGGGTGTTTTTTTTAAGCGTAGTTCATCCTGGTTTTTCACACTGATTTTTTTTGTAACTGTCATCCCGTGTGCCATTTTTTTTATGGTGGTTTGGGTTTTGTTTTTTCTTCTGCAGTACAGTCTGAGTTTGTTTGCTTGTGATTTGCTTTGTTTTCAAGTGTTTGCCCACACTACAAGAATAGACAATCGAATGTAAGTATGAAAAGTGTTTTGTCTGGGTTTTTTCTGAGTAAATATAGCGTACTGATAAAAGGCCTTTGACCGGACTAAACTTAAACAATAAGGGACGAAGGCAAAAGCCTCTGCGATGCAATAGGTCTGACCATGCCCTAGTTGTGTGTCACATTGAAAGGATACAGCACGTAGCCTGCTGGCCTAAAGTAGTTTTGACCCATTGATAAAGAACCTCAGGTCAGATTTACCCCACAAAGGCGACAGATAGCAACTTGACTCGCACGATATTCCACGAGGTCAACCACGCAGCTATCAGTCGTGTGTGGTTGCGTCATCACAATACACATAGATGATAGACTCTTGCAGTTGCGGTCTCTCGCTCAGCAAGTTTTTCTCATACCGAGTTAACACGTGAATTTTACAAGTAAACTTCAATTTAAATTCGTACCAGTCTGAAAACTTTAAAGTCATCAATCCATGCAGGGGTGGCCCAATGCCGTCAGTCACCCCGTTGCCAGTCAGTGACTCTGACGCCTTAATCACGGGGGTAATCAAAATGTCCGACCTTTTCTCGTTGCTATGCTGCTTCAAATGTTTCGACAACAACTACTTTCATCTAAAGCCGTTATTTTAAAAACATGAGCATATGCGCGTCTTCAGGATGTAGTAACGTATTAGTACCGTTGGTCTCTGGTTGATACACTGCCACTTTCAGTCGAATCTTTGTAACCGACAACTGAAAATCCCAAGCGTTTTTTCTTCTTCTTTTTTTTCCGAAAGCTAAACCGAATTTGATTTTGCAATAACACTGCTGGTGGCGTGAGAACCCGCTGGATGAGGGTGTTATGATTTCGAGCGCCGCCATAGCACCGGAAAAATGCCCGTCGGACGGTCCATTTTGATTCACCCTCACCGTGCTGAACAGCTGTGGTCCCTTGATTTTAGAGGTTTTGGGAGGTGCCTGGTTAGCCCCCAAAGTAAGCCACGCACTAACAATGGAGGGAAAATTCATTTCCTCAATTTAAAAACATCCCTTACACCTTATCTGAAGATTAAACTTTCTCACGTCATGCGTGGGAGTAGAGCTGTTTGACTGTCGTCTTGGAAGCGTAGTCCAACACAACAAATGAGAGATCAGTGTGAACCCAGTTCAGTACTTTTTCTATGCTGGCGATATATGGGTCCCATATTTCCGTCATACGGGGCTTCGCGCGACGGTGTCTGGAGAATCGTCTGCTTTTGCAGTATCCGACCGGTTCGTGTCATTCGGTTTAATGTGTTGTTGCGGTGTGTGTGAGAGAGAGAGAGAGAGAGAGTGTGTGTGTGTGTGTGTGTGTGTTTGAGCATACGGCTTAGTACGAGTATCGTTCAAAAACCATTGCTGCACTCCACAAACCTGTTATCTATCGCGATGTTTATACAGGCACACCTAGTGCGACCACTGTGTAAATCTGCCAGGCCTCGAAATGAAGACAGATCGATCGCCGATCTCCCACTGATAAACATATCCATTGGGTGGGCAGTCTAACAAGTGCAGTATGTAAACTGTGTGTCATCCTTTCACACGCTCGTGTTCAAAAACTGTGATGACACAAACACATGCAGTCAAAATCTGACACATTCACTTTAATGACAAAAAGTCCATCTTTGCTCAAGCACATCATGGAAACAACAATATAGGCCAAGAATGAGAGAGAGAGAGAGAGAGAGAGAGAGAGAGCAATGAAGCCAGTGGCTTGTTCACAGCCTTGTCTTTGTCCAACACGTGGAATAGCAAGATGACACAAAAATATATACATAACAATAGATTTACCCGTAAGATAGTCTGTTCTATGGGAGACGTCACTGTTTCATCTCGGACAAAGAGGACGAGGTCTACACAAAATGGGTGCAAGATTAGAAGTATATGCGATGATCGATATTATTATCCAGTCTCACCCATGTTCACAAAATGACATGAAGGGCCATGATCAACACAGTCATCCGAAAATGTGTGTGTGTGTGTGTGAGAGAGAGAGAGAGAGAGAGAGAGAGAGAGCTTAGAATGATCCTATCGAAACTTGCGTACTAATGCACTAAGATAATGCTGCGTACAGTGGGTTGGACCAATAACCTTATGAAGAGTAGACCGTTTACCACTGAATTAACAGACGTAAAATATTACCTAGAGAAGACAATCACACTAATGTTAATACTGTTTAAATCCGGAGGTAAAAACAAATCCATGTGTTGATACGGGTTCGCACACGCTAATGTTAAACACTGAGCAATATCTACCTGTAATAATCAGTAATTTTCTTGTTTTGGCAAAGCAGCATGCTCGCTCCTTATTTTTTTGTGTCAAAAAATTGTTGTTGCAAATGACCGATTATATGCGACAGGTAGGCGTCACGTCTACAATCTTTATTCTCTGAATATTAAAGTTTCACCACGCTCGCTCCTTATTTATTTTATATTTCTAAATAGTGTTGTGAGCTTTCAAATCAAAGAAATGCAGGAAGGCGGGTGGGTGGGTGGGTGGGTTTTGGGAAGTTTAACGTCCTTTTCCACCACGTATGGGTGATATCAAGGACGGGGCAGCGAGAAAAAAGGCCACCACAAAATAATATCTGGCCCCTGCCGGGATTCGAAAGAAATGCAGGTACGAATGTGGTATAAATAATTTTCCCAATTCGGTGCCCCCGATTATGTAAAATTTCCAATGCCCTTGACATTCCAGGAAACCAGCCAATCCGGTGCTGTATCCACTCATGAGCGCTTCAGTGACTTTCGTCTGCTGTTTCCTTGCTGCGAAGCCGCAAAATCGTTTCGGATATAGCTCAGCCGAAGATTACGTGCAAACGGTACGTACCTGATTGGAACGAAGCCTGCAGGGTGAAGCTATTAGCTGTTTCCGAAATATAGGTATCAAACTTCGGTTTTCAAATGAAATGAAATGAAAACAAAACTATTATGGGTTGATTTTCGCTGGTAGGGCCGTAGGTGTAGTTCTCGGGAGGTGACAGAGAAGAAAGTCTTCGGCCTTGGGCTACAACTGTCTTCTCTGTCACCTCCCGAGAACTACATCTCCGGCCCTACCCCAGAAAACCACAAAAATATAACGCTATAGTAGGCGAAGTCCAAAGAACACGCTGACCATATCAAAAATGAAAGAGAAGACTTAAGTCTAGTAAAAAAAAAAAAAAAGAGCTTTCAGTAAGAAAGATGGGGGATGAAAACGGCAACTCTGGCCTTCAGTTTCAGGCAACTATGGCCAGTTCACATGGAAGGGGCACACTTGGGTGCATGCTGGAATGGACACCCGAAAATGCGATGACCAGTCGAACTCGAACCTGACTGCTTTTATGTTGTCTAAAGCACACATGCAAAATGTCTTCTAGAAGATAATTGAGATATAGAGTAGACATGGACAATAGGAAGCAGAAAATGGTAACTGTGTCAGCTAACGCCACAAACGACAAAAGGTGCTAATGCAGTCTAGGACAAACTTGCCAGTTCACACGTGCAAGTCAAAACACAGCAGACGATTTTCGGACTGATGAACCGATGACATTTGCTATTGTTTGTCCTGATGAAGGAACAGGCCGAAACGTTGACTGTTGACTCTGAGATGTGCCGTCAAAGTTACGTGATTCATATACGTGGTTGCCTCTTCTGTGTAGATTGTTCACTAATAATAAGTTAACTGATTCACAGGAGTTTATTTGTTATCTATGTGGATTTCTCCATTTTATAAACTTTTATGTGGATGTGCGGTGCCAGCAAGATTTTCTGCGTCTTCCAAGGGTGGGTGGGTGTTCGGGGGTTTAACGTCCTTTTCCACCGCATACGGGTGATATCAAAGACGGGGCAACGATGCTGCGTCTTCCAAAGTTAGTGTGTGTATATATATATATATATATATATATAGGGGAAGTAAGTAAAGCTGAGAGCGCTCCCTAGATCTAGGAGGTGTGTGCTTTGTATGCCATTGGACAAGTCCGCCTTGCCCTATATTGGCTACAAGCCACAATGGGAGGAGGGGGGGGGACCTCGTGGGTATCGCCGCATGCTCACCTGATGAGGGTCCCATTGACCCGAAACCATGGTCGTGAGCGGCTAAAATCACCAATTCATATGGCCTTGGTCGTACCGACCATTTTCCTCCCGGTGGGAGGGGAATGGGGGCACTATGAATGGTGAGATACCCTTAGATCTGTTAGGCGTTTCAGCGGTAGGATGGTAGGTCCCCCCCCCCCTCCTCCCATTGTGGCTTGTAGCCAATATAGGGCAAGGCGGACTTGTCCAATGGCATACAAAGCACACACCTCCTAGATCTAGGGAGCGCTCTCAGCTTTACTTACTTCCCCTACTTTCAAATTGACCTGATTGAGCGCATGTTTTCGGCTTTAGTAACGCCTTCGTTCCTATTCTATATATATATATATATAAGACGGCATGGTATGACGGCAGAGTACCTTGATGTACAGTTAAAGCTGCTGAATGGCGAAATCATCACTGAGTGACGTATTCTCCAAACATTGCCACAGTTACCTGCCCCTCTTTAGTTGCCACTCCCCAGCGGTATTTAAAGGACTTATTTCAGGGGTCGGCTGTAGAATATTCCCTGTTTTTCATTAAGATTGCAATTCCTTATCATTTTATAGTATTTTTCATGTTCTGTTTAATGTCGTTTGTCCGAAGTTTGTAGCTATTGTAATATGCCCGCTGTGGATAGTTTTCTGTGTATGAGGAAACACAGATTCCCCGGCTCAGCGCGAATTTGGCGCCTCCCGTTCTGCCACCCTATGATGCTTTCTCTTAGGCTCGCGCCCCCAGTATAAGTAGCCGCGAGCCACGCTTCGCTACACACTCTTGATCCCAGCCCTGCCGCGCGTGCACTGGACTCTGCGTTTTGCTCAGTACTCTGCCCTGATATACTGTTTTCCTACGAATAAACTCAATGTCATAGCGACCTCTGTGTTTTGTCTCCCTGACTGCATGAACCGGACCCCTGGCAGCCGGTTACAACTTTTCTGGCGCTGCGAGCAGGATACACAAGGGAGCTGGGAAACACAGTGTGGAGTTGGAACCAACCATGGCTTGCCAACCTGTCTTCATCAAACCCGAGCCACTGCCCAAGTTCGAAGGTGAGGGTGGGAGCTGCCTTGCAGAGGCATTCGTAGAGGCCACCAAGAAACTGCATCACTACAGGCTGGCAGAGGGAGCGGCAACTCAATGGATCCTCAGCGCCCTGGCTGGCTGTGCCAAGGCGGACGTACTCAGCAGGCCTGCGGAGGACCGCGCCACTGCCGAAGACATCCTCGGCCTGGTGAAGGATGAATTCGGGGACAGACGAGACCTTGCTGCGTTGCTGGCAGCGTTCTATGGGCGGCGTAAAGGCAGGGCAGAAGGAGTTTACCAATATGCCCACGCCCTGTCAGCAGCAGCGAGCCGTGCCAACCGACACACGGCAGACTCTGTCCTTGACCCAATGCTACGGGGCGGATTCATTGACGGCCTCACCCCGGCGGAGCTCCGGTGTGATGTGAAACGTTTCGTTAGGGCCAAAGAGAACTGTACATTCCAGGACGTGAAAAACGAGGCTCTCCGCTGGATGCGTGATGGCGCGGACATTAACGTGGCGGTTCATCGCATCGCCATATCTGCCCCCGAGTCAGCAGAGGTGGCAGAGATGCGAAAGCAGATGGTCGCACTGACAGCGCAGACAGCAGAACTGCAGGCGCAGCTCAAAGCCAGTCTATAGCAGCAGAGGCGATCGCATCATTTGCACCAGCAGAAGGCTAAGCCGGCTGTCGGCTGCTGGTGGTGTCAGCAGACTGGGCACAGGGAGGCCCAATGCCCAGCCAAGCAACAGTACTAGAAGCGACACCCACCAACGCGTAACACAGGGCAGACCAAGTAGCGGCAGCAACAGCAACAACAGTTCGTCACACCGCCCCCCTACGCGATGCAGCCGACATACCAGCTGGCTGCCCCAGAACAGTTGGTATTCTACCAGCCCCAGGCTCAGCAGTTCAACCAGGGAAACTAGTGGCCCCCGTTGTCACTAGTCAGGCAGCGGGGGCGGGAGTTGTGTGTGACTGGTAGGAAAGCGCCTCACAGTGACTGTTTCCCTGCAGGGAAGTGTGACAACTGCCCTTATCGACACTGGTACTGCTAGCCAAGTAACCACAGTAACAGAGACATTCTACCGGAGTAATCTGACCGGTGCTAGTATCCAGCCTGCCAACTTCCTCAAGCTGAGAGGAGCTAACGGACTAGAAGTACCCTATGTTGAGATTGTAGTAGTGGATCTTAATGTGTTTGGGCAGAAGCTGGAGTCAGTGCCTGTCCTAGTGATCAAAGACTGTGGAGACCCGGTGAAGCTGTGCGCGCCAGTGTTACTAGGTATGAAGGTTTTTCAGCAAGTGACTGGTAACCTGACATCTGCAGCTTTACCACCTGTCTTGCAACCCCTGCTGCAAAGAAGTGAAATTAGAGATAGAAGCATTAGGGGAGTAGCCAGACTTTCTGGGGGATGCTGTGTACCTGCACACTCTTGATCCCAGCCCTGCCGCGCGTGCACTGGACTCTGCGTTTTGCTCAGTACTCTGCCTTGATATACTGTTTTCCTACGAATAAACTCATGTCATAGCGACCTCTTCAAGTGTTTTGTCTCCCTGCCTGCATGAACCAGACCCCTGGCACTCGGTTACATTATTAATCAGGAGGTCAAGGGTTTCAGCGTCACAATCACCATGTTGTTCATGGCGTATGCTGACTGGTTTGCTTGGGGGTTGTCAGAAGAATTACAACCTTACAGACTGACACGCGTCACCACCCGGAAGTACTACTGTTGTAAGTCTGAAAGTGTATAATAAGGAGTTACGACAGTAGTCTTCCCGGGCGACGGCGTGACGTCAGAGAATAGAAGAACGTGGACACAGAAAAACAGCAGGATCCTTTGATCAGAAAGAAAGTTCGAAACATAAAATCTAGAGACAAGGTCAGTGAAATCTTGTCAGTTCTACTGGTGGTAACCTCCGTTTCACTGCTGATGTTGAGAAAATTGCCCAAGGTAAGCTAAACAATAAAAAAGAAACTGTGCGTCTCAGCCAAGAAGAGAGGCTGGCATTGTAAAACAAGAAAATCAATCATTGACAAAATAAATTATTTGCTCTGAATTATATTTTCCCAAAAAATTATTATATAAATTGTATTAAAAAAGCATCACTCTCTGTCCAACTTCACATGCTGTGCAACATTTCACTGAGTATCATAAATCTGGAATCTCTGGCACCTGAAAATCTGCCGGTAATGTATACATCTGGAAAGAAAGTTAAGGCAAACAAGTTCGTTTTTACGTTGATCACTACCAAGACACACTTTTTGTAGTAACGGAAGAAAAACTGTATACGTCAAAGCTGACAACAGTTATAGTCTTTTTCCCTTTTTGTCCCAAAGGTGCATACAAATACATGTAACAAGTCTTGCAAACATATCAAATGACTGGAACGCTATGTCTGGCTCACTTGTAGTAGAATATGATGCTTAAAGACGCATCAAATGTGATTGAGGTAAACGCTTTCCATAACTGAGAACACAATGCAAACAACTGAATTCAGTGTCGGGTTCAAGGATACTTGCTGCCTGTTTTCCATGTTCTGCAGAAGTGTCCTCACTGGCTGGTAGTGGGTCAGAGTCTGCGAGTTGCCAACCAGAACCAGTTTGTGTTTAGCGCGTGTCACGGCAACATTCAATCGTCTGACATCTTGAAGCAGGCCCCCCTTCTGAAAGCAAGAATGGACACGTTTGGCAACTGACAAGTACAAAAATCACACCACTTTATCGTTCACGATAACCTGAAGAGAGTATTTGGTCTTTTGACCACTAACCTTATTAGACTAAGTGCATTTGGGTTCTTTTGGTTTGTTTATTGTTGGAGGTGGAGGGGGGGGGGGGGGGGGGGGGGTGGGGGGGGGAGGCCCGCATAATCAATTGCATTTTTTTATGAAAATAATAATGATGAATAGCTCTTAAATAGTGCAGTCTCCCCAGCGTTCTAGGCACAGGGCAGAAGTGGGTTTTGAGCAGGGTTTTTTTTTTTTTTTACCTCTCAGCATCCCTTAAAAATACTCAAAGTATACCACTAATCTAATCTGTCTTGGCTGTAGAAGAATAGATAAACCATCTCCTTACGAGTAAACAGTACTGCTGATGTAACCCACCTTCACAGCAGCCCCAGCAGAACTGCTGCAGACAAATGAGATGAGAATGACGGACTTGTCCCGGCCCTGATACTGGTCCACAGTGTTCACCTCCACAGTGTGCAAGAGGGAGGTGTCTGCCAGCAGGTGCTGAAGGTACTTTACCTGTGACCGGTACGGTGCTATCACACCAATGTCCGCACAGGATATCCCTGCCTGGGAAACAGAGAAGATGCACAACATTGATTGGTAAGCAGAGTGGATGTCAAGAGATGCAGCTATCACTTCCTGGATTAACATGGATAAAACAACAACAATAAAACCCGAAACCACACCACACACACACACACACACACACACACACACACACACACACACAACACACCTGCCCCCACCAAACGCCATTTCTGACCCAAAACAAAAACCAAACCAGCAAAAAAGAACCTTGTTTGCATGCTGGAAGTTAGAAAAAAACAAACACAGAAACACAGCAAGTCTTGTGATGAGCCTTGCTTTGTGTGCCCAAAATGAATGTATTTGCCACAGAGAAGTGAATACTGCTAAGAACAGACCATTGTCTCCAAGGCATACTACTTATAGTTATATAAAATGAATGTATACAATTTCTTGTGCAATTGGCAACAGGTAAGTTTCTTTCTCTCTTTTGTACACAATATGAACTGCAACACTAAAATATACCTACTTGTACAAATGTGTTGCACAAAGACAGAATGAGATTGGCCTCCATTTCATTCCACAAGCCTTTTCCATCTGATGCTTCATGGGCTGAGATCTGAAAACAGAAAGGATTGCAAAGACTGCGAGAGTGACTCAGACCCAACCCCGGAGCAACAGTTCTTGCATTGTTGTTACAGACACAGTTCACACACAAGCTAAGGGGAGGTGCTCTCAAACTAAAGGAAATATATTCTTAAAAAGTCCACACACACACACACACACACACACACACACACACACACACACACACAATCTGCTCACTTTGCTTGTGTCCAGAAAGAGGACTGAATTGGCCAAAGAGGGATCCAGGGCTCGATGCAGCCACTCGCACTGCTCTGCCTGAGTAAATAAACAAGTAAATAAATAAATGTGATGGTGTTGTGGTGTTGTGCAAGACATACGGTAGGGGAGTCAACAAAAAACACTGCAGAAGCAGCACACCTTTCACTAGTGTCACAAACAGTTTCTCATAGGATTTTCCGATTTAGTTTGTTTCTTTTTGTCCATCAGTGTGTGTGCATGGCTTGTTTGAGGTAAGGCCAGTATCGGTCAGCTTGCTGACTGGAAAAGGCATCGACAGAAATGCCTCGAGTGCGTTGAGGCGATGGAGCACACAATGGACACAGAAAAGAAGACTTGTTCTTTTTTCTCTCTCTCCATTGCTTGGCTTTTGCCTTGTTTTTGTCTTCACCCATCAATACTATTATCAGCTAAATGTATACAGCACTTGAACCTGAAAGGACAACGCAGCTCTGCCTGTTCTATCACTATACGAGCATCAACACTTACCAAATCTATGGACTGAGGTTGTATGCAAGCCTCAGCCACAGCAGGAGATCCACACTTGAGCGCACCTTGGTACACAAGCTCATTGGACAGCTGCATGATGGAGCTAGACAAAAACACACACACACACCATGTCAACTGCTTCCTGACACCAGGTGGGTGTTTTGAGGTTCAACATCTTTAATCCACCACAAGGGTGGTGTCAACAACTTTTGGCACTGTGGGAATTCAAACTCTCAAACTCGAGTCCAATGCTCACCTGACTCAGCCAAATGACTCCCCCTGCGTGATACAGGCTCTACATGTGCACCCAAACCAGCAAACTAAAGAAAATGGGTAACATGTTACTACAGAAAATCACTCCTGCCCACCTGTTCATCCTGTACTGCAGGTTGAGGTCATAAGTAGCTCCTGCACCATCCAGTCGGACAAACAGACTCTCCTCCATCCCAAGACCACTGAAAAAAAAAAACGCATCGCCATCTTCAGCGAGATAGGCATCTCAGCATTGTCATCACTACTGTATTTCTACCAATGGATCTCCAATTGCATATTTCAGAAAACTTTCAAATTGAAACAAGCGTCAAATTTGCAAACACATGTGATGAAACTTTCCTAAACACAAAGAAAGAGACAATATTTACAATCATTTGTTTCTAGTAGAATATTTGTACATGTGGATGGTGTGCAAAACTGCTAGACTTCTGCTCACACCCAAACTGTGATGCAACATTTGGATCAGATGTGTATCTGGATTTCTTTCTGGACATGACTGAAACAGTTTCACACACGAAAGACAGACAGACAGACAGCAGAGGGCTATAACACACACTTACTTTGTTACAAACATGAGTCAAACAGTAAAGTACACAGTACCTGGCCTCCTTGCTCTGCACAACAGGCGGCAGCTGCTGGGGATCCCCAACAAGAATGAACCTGTCAGCATGAAACAATGGGCCCAGACATGCTGGCTGCAGAACCTGTGATGCTTCATCCACAATACACACATCAAACTTGCGCTGTGTGAACACTGGATGGTTGATACCAAGGCAGCTAGTAGCAACAATGGCCTGCAACAATGTGAACATGTGGATTATATGAATACTGCAATGGATGAATACATGACGGATTAAGTCGGAAAGACATTATACATGTACGATGGCAGCAACACCGACATCAGGTGCTACAGTTTTCTCCAACCGACTTTGCCTAAATGTCTCAGTGAAAAACAAATACAGCCTATGATACTATATTGTCTTTCCTATTTTTTGTTGTTGTTTTATTGTTGTTGTTAGCAAGTACACGTAACTCACATAAGAACTGTAGAAGTCTCTGAGCTCAGCAACAGACTTGATGTCAAGGGTCAAGGTTTCAGCAGCATGATCCTGAATCTGAGGATGGATGCGACTCGACCTTCCCAGGCGCAAGAATGGCACACCATCCTACACGGCAGAAAATCTTAAATAAATAAATAAACCAACACACACACACAGTTTTTGAGAAAGAAAAAAAAAGTATTTGTAAAATAAATCCCAAAAAACAAACAAAACATGGACTTCCACAAGCTCTGATCTATCATGCCTGTCACTATGTCTTTGTATCATCTGTGCTGTACCTTCTTCAGCTTCAGAAGAATATTGTCAACGGCGGAGTGTGTGTAGCTGGTTAGTAACACGGACTGTCCCAGCTCCTTGAGGATTTTCACCAGTGCCACGATTGTTGATGTCTTTCCTGTGATGGAGAGGAAAAAGCAGTATAGTCATGTTTAAATGTCCTCTTTAGCACTGATTGATCTTTCCACATATATACTGTGTATATATACTTGCTTTGCGATGGGCAACAAAATACGTGGCACCTTATAGTATAGTAGACTTCACCTGAGCACACTTATCCATCTCTTCAAATGCTAATGGTGCTGGCAGCGAGGCCAAGATAATCAGCTTAGCGAAATTCTTGTTTTTCGCTTTTAAACGTCACGCCTCGTTTTTGCAAGTGTAACATGATTTATCCAGTTTTACCATTTATTCGTACTTTGTGTTATCGTGCTGTAAATGTCCCTGTTGTTCATACATGTTTGTGCGTTTGTTTGATCATAGTATTGCTGTTTTGTTTACCCTCATGATAGCGGCCTATGGCCGGGATCAATAAAATCTGTCGAGTGTCAAGTCATGGTGCTGCAGGGCTGGAGGACGAAGCAGTGAAAACCTGCTACCACTGAGCGCTAGTTTAAAAGCAAACTTTCACCTGCTATTCACTCTGGTGCATGCAACAGTGTTTCTGTTTTCCATGCCACTGGCCACAGCCTACTCTTCTCCGAAAGATGGACGTAGGATTTTCAGCGTGCACACTTGATATTTGTGCTTGTGTACACGAGGGCGTGACAAGCACCGAAAACAAGTCTGCACGTGATTTTGACTTGATTTGGAATGGAAAAATCCATCCAAATTCCTGCTCACCATGGATTCGAACCAGCAAGCTCAGGATAAGGTCCACTAGACCAAATCCCCTTGTCATCACCAGAAGCTAAAAAGAAAGACTTGCTTTCATGTCATGACAAATAATCACGTTCACTGAATCTTACCTGTGCCAGGGTATCCCTTGATTAACACAAAATCCTTGCACATGAGAACCTGAAAAAAATAAACATGAACACATTAAGCTTTTGAACAAAACATACACTGATACAGTTAACAGTTTAAATAGCCACAACTGTTACTACAGAACTACACAAGAGCAAACTTACACACACAAACTTACTTTCAGAATGGCAGTTTTCTGAGGCTTGTTGAGGCGTTTGAAGATTGTTTTCACTGAAACAGAGAAAAGAATCTTATTTACAAAAGAAATTAAAAAGTGTCTCCACCAAATTCTTTATACCACATTGATCAAATGTGCAAATCTTAATTAAAAAAAAAAAAAAAAAAAAAACAACAAAAACAGTTCAACGGAATTTTCTTGACTCAATAAAGGGTACTGACACAACAAACACAAACAAACCTTTTTCAACTGCTGTTTTTGACATTGTCAGGTTAAATTCTGGCTTTCTACCATCAATGATGAGTGATCGCAACTTGGAGCTGACGGCAGAAAAAAAACCAACAGAATATCATTCACATGACCATACTGTCAGCATATTTTACAAGTCACAGCTTCCAATACACAACAGACTGCCATTTATTTGTACCACATGTGTGAATGGATGAGGACTGATGTTTGAGCAATCATCCATTTTATTCAGCCAAACATCAGACAACAGGGCGCCTGATCCAAGACTTCAGTGCGGACTGAGAAAACGAATGATATAGGTTAGAATATAGAAATTGAATACACAATTCAGAATTTGAACATGTTCTCTGACGCAAACTTTTAACTACTTGCTGTTAGACTCTGTGCTTTATCTGACTGTGTTGTTTCAGTGTTAACTTTCAGCCCCACTGAGGACGCATTTGCCATTTTGAAAAAATGAAGGATTTGAATGGGAAATTTACCAGTGAGGTGTAGAATCTACCAAACGTGAGAGATTGGAGAGCAAGTAGCCAGCAGTGTTGAACGAGTCACATCTGTCGATGCGAAACACCAGTGGCTGGAATGCAGCATTCTCATGGAAACTGTCTCTGTAAATTAAAAAAAAACACGCACACACCTGTTGTAATCTAACATTTTCATCAGAAACAATCAAAGCCAAATACTGACATGCCAGGCACTGTGTTACGTCAGTCTCTAGGATTTCTGTATTAAGCTTCAAAGGAACATGCTATTTCTATGAATATGATCCGTATCTGTCTTGCAGCACTTCACATTACTGCATAGGTTTGTTTTGTGGTTTTTTTGTGTGTTTTTTTGTGTTGTTGTTTTGGTTTTTTTGTTTTTGGTTTTAATTTTTTGTGTGTGTTTTGGTTGTTGTTTTTTGTTTTGTTGTTGTTTTGTTTTGTTTGTTTGTTTTTTTTGTTTTTTGTTGTTGTTTTTTTTTTTTTTTTTTTTGGGGGGGGGGGAATAAAACTTGGTGCACACAAGCACAAGCACACAAACTAATAGTTTAAATACCTGTCAACCACAACTTCCACCACACTGTCAGACACATCCTTGATGAAGCCGGTGGACAGTCCAATGAGTCGCCCATCCTCAGAACTGATCACCACAGAGTCATTCTTTGACAGCCCTACAGTGTTCAATGCACTGCCCTGAAAACTACGTCAAACTCCAAAATAATGGTATTCCAACAACAGATACATTACTGAACATGGTTACACTACACGACTCTGTAAGGCAGTACAATCCAAACCGCTTCCTTCACACTAAGACTGAAACTCTTGCTGACTTGTGTTCTTATATTTAAGTGCAAAATAAAAGCACCGAAACTTGCATGAAATATATAGTTGAGATTCTGCTACTGACACAATATTTATCATTCACACTGTCAAACTCACAGTTCCTACTACAGTCAAACCTGTGTAAGGCGGTCACCCAAGGGACTGGACCAAACCGACCGCCTTAGACAGGTGGCCGGGTTATCCAGGAAGGCATGTCAACAGCTAGCATGTCACCCAATGAATACTCTAGCGGTGCACGTGTTATGAGCTGACAACAGGGCTCGCCTAAAGCTCTCTATACACTTGAAAATACGTGTTTGGGGTCCTTTTTTTTTTTTTTTAATTGCACACCGTTTGATTTCAAACAGACAGATCAGCAGGTGATCGACTGAGGATGCAACAAAGCAACAACAAGCTTCCTGCTGACAGCGGATTCACGCACATTAACACGTCGTCGTCTCGATCGGAAGCAATAGAAACGACAAACAGGGTGACAACACCTTCACGTATTCGTACACCTTGGAAGTTGATCGGTTTACAAACACAAAGCTGACTGCTTCCTACAGACCTCGTACTGATTGCAAAGCAACCAAAAGGACGCCGCTAACAGCCACCCCCTCGCCCCCACCAATCCCCCGGCTATTCACTCGGAGGGGGAGGCGCGTGTCAGTGAGCCGTGGCGTGGCTAATCCTGGCTTGTCAAGCAATTAGGCAGTCTGTCTTGTCAGTTGAGAACACAGCAGGGGCCCGAAGGCGGTCACTACACAACAAAGTGACTGCCTTGTACAGTGTGAAAGGTCGTTTGGGACTGCCAAAATAGGTGGCACGACCGCGTTAGACAGTGACCTGGTTATACAGTGCATATATAGAGGGAAAACGCTCGCGGGATCCTCTGGGGTGACCGAGTTAGACAGTGGCATGGCTTATACAGGTGACCGCCATGGCAGGTTTGACTGTATATCTATGCTACATTTTCCTAAACGCTCCATGAACAAGAGAGTTGTTTTCATCCTAACATGTCTGCTTACCCAGGCTTACGTTGGAAAAGAACACAGCAGCCTTGTCCCTCTGTGAAAGCCTGCGTCTCTGGAACACCCAGTACTGTGTCCACGATCACCATCTGTTGAAGGCAGTCTCCTTGTCTCTCCCTGTGGGCACACAGAACACGGCGTCAAAATTCATACTCAAGTAGTAAGCATCACCCATGAAGAAAACAGAAAGAACAGAACCTCTAGCACCACAATAATTGTGTACAAGCGAAGTACCATTCGATCCAACACCTTTCCTGCCACCTGTCAAATCATGCTTTTTTTCTGGGGTTAAGAATTCTTTCTAAGAGAGGCACTAGTGCCAACAGACTAGGTAAACACACACCTTACTTTCAACCAGTTTATTTCTAAAGTTTGACTTTTGCAGTTTCTCCCATTCATTTCCCCTGAAGTGCGTGTCTCAAATGATGTGGATGGTACATATAGTAGAGCACCCGGCAAAGATCTGCAGCCAAATAGTTTGGCAGATATTTAACATTTCAAGCTTTCCTTCTTCTGAAGTATTGAGCCTCCAATGTACATACCGCTCATCGCTGGGCATACACCAGATGTTGCGTAGTCCCTTTGACCGTTCACTGGCCATCTCAAGATCCATACATAGCAGCCAGTGGGTGAAGTAAGTGAGGTGTGATGGTGACAAATGGGACAGGGCCTCAGGCACCAGCTGCTTCATGGCATGACCTTCACTGTGTTCCAACCCTTCCACAGCCCTGCACCACAGAAAATGTACGATCAAGTCAGAAAAGACTACAACACAGTAGAAAAAGTGTAACTCTTACTTCAATGTCCTGAGAGACAGAGAGAGAAAGAGACAGACAGAAAAACAAAACAAAACAGAACCACCTGACACTACTCACTTCTGGTAGATAGCACAGTTGGTGAGGTGGGGGCACTTGGAACAGGATCGCTGGCTGTTGATTGGCTGTGGCAGGCGTCCAAGGTGATAGTCCACATGCCCATCGTCCCCAGTCACTTTCACTGTCTGACGGTTCAGGTAATATGCCATCTCATTACGTAACTGCAGCAGTCCTACAGGTAAAGGAACAAAGTCTTATGCAGGCAACCACTCACTGAGTCACTAGTCTCACCTGCTCTTTAGTCCAACTAAAGGGCATAACATATATGCAGTTACAGTATTGCAATAAAGCAGTGTCAAAAATAAGTAATCAACCAGTCGGCTGTAACACGTATGCTAAAGCAAATGGAAATGATCTGGAAGTCAAACCTTGTTTGTTTTCTTGCTTGACAGGTATGACCTTCATGTCAGAATGTTTCAGGTAGAGCAACAGACCTTCCCCTGGGTCGTCACGGCGATCAGAGGTCATCATCGAGTACAAGGTCACCTTGAAAAATAGTAAAGAACAGTGTAATGGATGTCACCCTTACATACGGGAGGGAACTGGCAAAATGTGCAGGTGAGCCAAAACCTGGTAAGAATTTCTGTCATGGTGTGACACTGAATACTTTGGAAAGTGCTCAAGTAGAGAATTACGTGAGATTGTTGTCATTTCTGTATATATAAACGGAAAGGAGGAGAGCTGAAGTACAGACCTGTCCTTTATGTTCCGCTGAGTAACTGGCTTTTCCAGTTTTCAACTCAAGAGGCAACACTTTCTGGGTGATTTTCCCACGATCATTTTGAAGCTGCACAAGAAAAACATACAATACAGTGCTGGTTAGAGACATAATATTCTAAACAATTGTTTAAAAAAATGCATATCATTAACTGGCAGTGGTTTGCTTCAAATTCAACTGACCATGCAAAGCTGTCAGAATGTACCTTGTTTATAGCAAACCCAACGATGGAAAACATTTAACTGAAAAATGTTGAACTACGATACATGTAATACTGCTTTTGATTTCTTTTCTCTGTCTTGAAGGATAATGAATTTTTTTGAAGAGGTGATGGTGTCTTAGTGGGTTTAGGTATGCGTACATGCGTCTGTGTGTGCGTGTGTGTGTGTGTGCATTTGCATGTTTAAGAGGGTGGGATTGAGTATTTGCCACACATTAATTTATGCATGTGTGTTTGCGCGTGTAAGAGGGTGGCATTTGCCACACATTTAAGTGTCCATGTACATTTATTTGAAACTCTAATGAACAAGATGTTCTACCTTCACTTCCACTGTCATATCAATCTTGCCTTTGACACCAATCCTGAGGATAAGAGAACACAAAGAATAACAGATCATGTAATAATAATGCACACATTACAGTATTTTCAAATAAATTTGTCAAGCATAGACAGTAACTGAGAACTAGGTAATACATGTATGTACTATGAACAAACCACATCTGTCAGTTGAACCATGTATGATCAGTGTACTGTAGGGGCCAGACCTTATAATGTCGTAACTGCATTGAATGATTGATAATTATACAGCACATAAAAGGTTTGGCAAGGACACAGGGCTACGGCATACTAACCATCCCAAAAGAAAAACAACAGCATACCTGGGTGACCAGATGGTCTCTTCAATGTCATGAATTTTGACTACACTCAGTTCTGAAGATGGTGGCCTGAATGAAAGACAACATACATGTATGCACACACCCATACCTACACCCACACACATCCCAACAAAAAAGTAATTGTCTTGCAAGACCTACACTATGCATCTTACGTCAGAGCTATTCACTACTTACTGAGGCTTTTCACATGTATGCATTTCATGCAGATTTGCACACAATTTACAGCTGTACCACTGACTAGGAAACTCTATTTTTAAGGTTACAATCAATCAATGAGTACATTCCAGATACATTCAGTTTTGGAGAGTGAGAAAAGTAATCAGTACTCCTGGAATCTGTCTGCCAACAACACAGTCGTTTGACAGATTCTCATGCACTGATTCAGGAACTTGGGAATTATCATGACGTGTGCACTAGTATTAGTACTAAGTAGTAGAAGTGAAGTTCACCTGTTTGATGTCCCTCTGTTGCCATTGTCCATGTACTTGTGCTGCCAGGCTTGCAGTGGTTCAATGTAGTTCTCTACTTCCTCCATTACCTTCTGCTCTGTCACACCCTGACCATACCTGCATATCATTTATTGACCATTCAGGTGTTAGCCTATTTCAAAATGTCTCATATGTGCAGCAACTCCTTGCATGCACAGGCAGTCCAAGTATGTAATGTCATTTCTATGACAAATAAATGACTATGCAGAGATGACACATGTATGTCAAAAGGACTTGTCAAGCAACTCTCATTGTGCCAGGTTTAATGTTTGTATCACTTGTAGACTTTCCTGACAAATGTTAAATTTTTTAAGTTTATCACACACAGACAGATGACAGACAGCTATAGGGGAGGTCCATAACATAAACTCCCCCCCCCCCCCCCCCCACTGAAAAAAAAAACCCGAAACATTAAAGAACCAATACCCTACTTTTAAATTATTTCACAGCTACACTATATCACAATCTGGGTTTTAAGTAAAGTTTTAAACATACAAAAAATTAAAATGCCCGTGTTTTCTTTCCTTCAAGGCTAACCCAACTTCAGCATGCATGCCAGTTCTTCACCAGTCACAGCTGGAATAGACAAGGACATGTACTTTTAGTATTACAGGCAATATTAATCATTCCCTACAGGAATGTGAATGATACACTGTACTTACATGTCATGAAGAAACTTTGATGACTGGACCACAGACCGTGCAGTTGCCAATATTTCGTCCCTTTGGCAAAGTTTCTCCTTCACTGCCTGTGAACATTCCACTCATATTTGATAAACATCAAATTCATTACCAACCAAACAAAGCATATATTATATATATATATATATTCCACCCATTCACTCCCTCTGAAGCAAATAACAACATAAACAAAAAATTGACCAGACACATACTCTGATTCATGAAATCAAATAAATCATTCAATCGAACTGTAAGCAGTTGATAAAATTATTTTCCAACCCCTCACCTCTTGAAACAGACTGTGGATAATGCTGCCATACAACATGTGAACATTCTTGCCATCAATGCCCTGCAAAATGAATGCAAGCACAAAGACTTAAACGACAACTTTTTACTGAAAAAAAAAACAAAAAAACTTCAGGCTACAAAAAGGGCTACACACACACACCAGTCTGATTCATCTGACTAGGAGGCCTGAGTCAGCTTCCTACATTCACAAAGGCTGTTTGGAGCAGCTGCATTGTGGTGCGGTGGGGATTTCGACTGTGTGTCGGTTAGGTGGCAACTTGGGTTGGAATCAAAAGTGTGACAACTATAAGATCCTACCGTGACACTGCAATCGTTAGAAATCCTGAACAAAATTGATGGGTTTTTTGGGTTGCCAGACAGGTCCATAGAGTTTGTAGCATACAAATTACACACACACATACACCTGCACTGCAAGGAAAGTATGCCCTTACCTTAAATTTTTCATTCAGCACAGACCTGAAACAACAGTGAAACAAACAATTCTGCATGTAAATTGTAAACTGCACTCAGTGTAAGAAAATATTGTATTATATATTGTATATATATTGTATATAAAATATGAAAAAAGAACAACTATGAATATTGTATATATATTATATATATATATATATATATATATATATATATATATATATATATATATATATAAAAAATATGAAAAAAGAACAACTCTGAATATTAAAGGCTATAGTATGAAGACATGTCATATAAACACAATGAAGGTACCACACCAGTGAGAGCACAAAACACTAAGTGAAGGCTGGTCATCAGGGAATGCTGAGAAATCGGGTGGGCATGGAGAGTGTGTGTGCCCGTGCATGTGTGGGTGTGGTTTGGGGAGGGTGGGGGATCTGGGCACTGCCAGATACAACAGAAACTCACCGTCTGAGGCAGTAGACTCCAGAAACAATGACAGTTCCTGACAGCAGCAAGTCTGGGTTGACCACGATCTGCCCCTGAGTGTCACTAACAACCAACACACCATTCTGAGTTGTGTTTGGTCCAGACTGGTTGCTATCTGACAGGACATGAACAACATCTCCTTCTTGGACATGTGTGTCAGCCCTGTAAAAGCAGTGACAAAACGTTATTTTTCATCTAAGACTGATAAGAAAAGTTGACTAACAGGCCCACAGTGAAAACAATGATCATCATAAATCTGTGAAAGAGTTCTGGAAACACAAACATCAATGCTCTATGAAGAATGTTCTATTCCCCTATTCATGCTGCTGTGCAGGTTGGTGGCAGACGGACAGTCAAAATAAGAAGACTTACTGGTACTGAAGGCAAGAACTCCTGACATACTGTCAATCTGCTGCCATTTGATAAAACTCAAAATTGTATTGAGAAGCTTCTACACCCTTTTACCATAAGACGACAGAAATGCGCCAGATTTTTAGTTTCACTTTCAGCGTGCATGTGTGATGGTTTTCAGTTTTTCTTTCACATGTAACGGTATAGTGTTTGTAAGGTAACTCACCAGAAACCCTGAAGAATGCACCTCTTGGAGTCTCCACTCTCACCATCTCGACGGAGTTCCAGATGAACTTCATGAGAATTCCTGCATAGAAGAGAGGAATCTTTTTCAGCAGCGATCGTCAAATGCACTCGCCCGCTCGCTTTCGCTACCAAAAATACCGTCGGGCGAGTGAAAGCTCTGGTAGCGGTAGCCCGAATGGCGAGCAGGAATTCTGAGATGAATCAGAACCTAGCAGCCACTCCGGCTTCCAGAATTTTTTTCGGGCTACCAGTTTTGTGCAGGGCGGTAGCCCGAATGGCTACCATGGTCCTGACACATTTGACGATCGCTGTTTCAGTGTTCTTGAAAGCAAGATTTCACTATGCGGCAAACACAAACAAAGACCAAAACTGGGCTGTTGTGCCAGGAGAAAAACATAAATAAGCATTTATGTTTTTACTTTCTTAAACCTTTTTATAGAATCTTATTGTGTATTTAAATAAGTAAACAGTGAATCAACAAATCCTCAAAATTAACCCGGCCCAAAACAACAAAAACAAACTCACCGGTCATATGACACATACTGAACGGTGAACCTGTTCCACTGATCTGTAAACGTGGCATTCTTAGTAGTTTTCTTTTCCATGCTGAAAGTTTCAAAGAAAGTGAAATTAAAAAGGTGATGACTACATGACCAAGAGCTCGGTAAATTTAGTAGTTACACTGATAGTACAGTCCATTTCAAACAGGCAAGTTACCAACAGATCCCACTCCCAGTCACCATCACAAATGTGACAGGATGTTGAAGAAAAGAAAAAAAACCCAAAAAACGCCAAGCGTTAGCAGATCTTTTTCTTGGAAGTTACGCCAGTGTGATGGGACAACCAAAGCTCACAGAGCCTTAATAATACCAATACTGGCAATAGTGTGATGACCTTCACTCCTTTAGTTTCATGCTCTCCAGTCTATTCACGACCGTTAAGTATGGTTCAGTAATCATTATTCTGAGATAAGTAATAATCTATTACCAAGCATTTTTGAAAGGCGACATCTCAGAAAAACTGCCAGCCAGAGCATCTTCTACATCAGCTGATACATGGTGATCTTGTGTGTCCAGATCTGAAGTCTGTCTAAATGCACCATCATTGTTTCTCCCTGACAAATGATTCACAGTCCTCTCTTTGCCTCCACTTGAAGTGGTCACTTGATCAAACTGTCGAAGGTCTGGAACCTTGCAAACTTTCTTCTGTTCAGCTACAAGAAAAGGAGCAGGAACAGGAGTCTTTGGCTTGATTCTAGTTGGCACCACATCTTCCCTTTCTTCTCTGGTGAAACTGAAAGGTTTATGGTTTCTGTCAGCACTGTTGCCAAGCTTCTGCCTCTTGTTCGTGTTTGTAAGGTTTGCAGGGTTTTGCAACTCATCCAGAATATCATCCAGCAAGTTATCGCTCTCCATAGCAGTCCTTCCCTCTTCCTCATTCTCACAGATGTCTGCTACCTGAGTGTCCGGAATGGTTGTTACCGGTTTCTCCTGGCTTTGGTTGACAAACTGCTTCTGTGGACCCGTAGTGTTCACCATCTGCCCAAGAATGTCAGCAAGAACAGCATCATCTTCACAGCTGGCTTCTGTTTCAGGCAATCTGTCTCTGGGTGCTCCCCCAAGCTGGTAGGTGTTGACAGATCTGTTCAGCTCTTTGATATCTTTGAAGGCACTCATAGCAACAAGCTGTCGCTTTGCTTTGATGGCACGACTAGGAACACTAAGATCTGGATGCATACTGGTTGACATTTCTGTGTCTGAAACATGTGAAGTCCGCTTGGCATCAGGTGACAACCCCGACTTTGACATACGTTTGACGGATTTCCCATCAGAGTATAGTTTTGTTGGCGTTGCTGAGTCTGTGGCCTTCTGTACCTCACAGTCCAAATTCTTTTCTGAGGGAAAGGTCTTGTCTGAAAAATGACTAGCACCACAGTTGTCTTTATAATCATTTGCTTCACTAAAGAGAACAGTTTCTGACATACTCACAGTGCACTCCATGCAATCTTCAGTCAAATCAACCATCTGCTTGATTTCCGCATCAGAAGACACATTCTGCACGCATGCATTTCTTTCACTTATAGTCTGTTTTCCAAACTCCACACTGACCAGTCCTGAAGTCTTTTTCAAAACTCTCTTGGTTTTGGGTGCTTTGAGCAGAGATGGCTTCTTGCCAGGCATGGTAGTCAGCGAGGATGCCGAGGTCAGAAAACTTCGCCTCACCGCTTTTGGTCGTTGTCGCTCCACCTTATCCTCTGGTGTGTCAGGAATTAACATGATGTCTGGGCTGGTCACATCCAGCCCACTTGCTGGCCCTGGTTTTTCTGGAGTGGTATGCAGAGGGAGGGGTGCTGACCCCAACTGAGAGGTGACATTTTCTTTGGGTACCAAGTTCACTACTTCTCTGAGTCCCATTTTCTTGTCACGATCAACAGCGTTGGCATGCCCTTTTTCCGAGGCTGAGGTTGACTTGCTTGCATCAGCGTTGTGTTTCTTGACTGAGGCTTGCCTCTGCAGTGTCAAAGATGGTCTTGACTTCCCCACATTCGTGAACAATTTGCTTTCTGGCTTTGTAGAAGATGGCTTCTGTAAAATAAAAAATAAGACAACTGTACATGTATGCAATATAACTTTAAACTTGTGATAAAACCAGGGATCGATTTTCTCGCGCGCCTTGCGACTATGTCTCATATTTTGATAAAATGTCGCATAGAAATTTCGCAAAATGCGTCATATGTCGCTTGAACATGACATCACAAGCGCACTTGACAACGCGAAGCAGAGATGCGCTGTCTGTGTCAGTCATAGAGTCTGTTACACTAATGTTAGTGATGAGGCTTACTTATCCCGCTCGCCGCGCGTGCTGCCAGGAACTCTCGCTCGAAAGAGTTGCAAAAAATATTGGCGCGTTATCAGTTTTCTCAGTTTTGCGATCGAGAGGTCCTTTACCGTTCAGAACCTGAACGTCACTGCACTTAGGAACAGGCTCTCGGCACAGACATGCGATAGAGTGATGCGGGTGAACTTGATTGTCTCATAGAAAATGAAAATGTCTCATAAAAATGACTGGTCAAGGAGACAATGTCTCATTGGCATATTTAAGTAAATCCATCCCTGTAAAACAGTTTTACAAACTGAATGATACCACTCTATTCCTTAATATATTATTAGCATCTGTGAGCACTAAACACACTCACAGTGACACACACACTGCACAGTGCACCTTTCTAATGGGCATCCGAGTACATGTTTGATTACGTGTCGTCATTACTTTACTTGTAGCCGAGTGGTTCTACCCCTCGCCCACTACTCTTTGTCCTCTGGCCAGCCCTATACACTAGTCGCGAGCAGACGCCTCGCTAACAAGGGAGGCGATCGAGCCCACCGCCGCGATGGCACATGCCGCAGTTAGTTGTGTTTGTTTACCCGTGTTTACTGCCCAATAACTCCGCAGCCCGTTCACCTAGAGTCTTGCCGTAAACTGCAGTAGTTTCAGGAGAGTTTTTACTTTCTAATCATGTTTGGTTGTTGGCGTTATTTTATAGTTTAAAAGGTGTATTTCGCCATTTTCATCCCTTTTCAAATGCGTGGTCCCAGCCTTTACGCTCTTAAATCGGCGATAGGAAATTCTTTGTACATTGATAATGTTCCAAACTTATGCCATCTTAGAGTACTTTTCACGCTCTTTTCAATGCAGTTTGTTTGAAGTTTCTAGCTGTTATATAACGCCCGCGGTGACTCGTTTTCCATGTGTTAAGAAACACAAAAATCGCTGCGGCTGGCCCACGCGCTCTGCTTTTCGCTGCACTTGGGGCAGTGCTTTCTTTGCAGCTCGCGCTGGGCGCATAAGTAGCCGCGAGCTACGCCTCACTGGACAGTCGCCAGCCAGCCCTGCCGCGAGTCACTGCACGGATTGTCGCTCCCCGCTCTGCCATTTGTTGCTGTTTTCCTGTTGTAAATAAACTCATGTCATAGCGACCGCTGTGTTTGCCTCCCTGCCTGCCTGAATCACTCAACACCATCACATACTCTTTTCTGAGGATAGAGAAATTGTGTAGAATTATATTGTCACTCTCAGTCATGTGAAAGTGCTATAATTCACTTCAAGCAGAATACTTAGAAATAAATTCAAACCAGCAGAGGAAATATCCTCCAGCCGTTTCTGCTTGTGAAAATTACACTGTACATACCATTGTTATCCTCAGAGTGGGGTAAATCTTGTCAGTGACAATGTTAGTGCTGCAAAATCCCACAGAAGAACAATACATACCTGAAAGAAGGAAGAAATCTTCTGCTGACTTCCATCCTGCATAAAAGAAAAACAAAATTACTTTGACAGTTGTGTAAACATATTATCAGCATGACCTATCTAGATCTCCTTTCAAATGCAACTTTAGAAAAAAGTAACTAAAACACAGATGGTTGTGTATTCATAGAAGAGCCCATTCTTTTTACCATTTAACTAAGTATACCTCCTTCTCTGTGTGGATCCAGTTTTGTTTTTTTTTAATATTAAAAAATATATTTATAAAAGTATGCTGGACAAAACAAGGAGGGTGAAAAACAGCCAACACAATAAAGATTGGGGTAGTCAGGTTTTAACCAAGACTTAATAAGTTAATTCATCCCTATTTAGATATTTCATCAAAACAAATCTGTTTAAAAAAATTTATAAAATTATCTGTGGTTACAAGGAATACACAAGCAAACCTTCCTGTAGTGTACATAACCAAAACCACCTACTTACCTCTGCTGTTAATGAGGTTTCCTTCTTCATTCGCTTCAGTGTGTTCATGACTGCTGTTTTACTGCGGCATGAACTAACATGAGGAGGTCATTGCTACTTAGATGAGGATATGTCGGTCGTAAACTCACTGGTCGCTGTCATCAATCTGCTGGATCTGCCATAATAAACACATGCTGGTCAGTCTAGAGAAAACTTATTTCTAGATATGGACAACGTCACGTCTCCTTCTTCTACACTCCTGTCCAACTCCCAGGGCTGTCGTTTAAGTTTCACTATTTTTTCCCCTGCTGTAAAGCTACTGATCAGATTGTCCCGATCATGTAGCAAATCGCATTGTAATTTGTAGTCAGCTACACCTGTATTTGTCTAAAGAAACAAACCATCTAAGCGGAAACAGCAGCCAAAGCTCTTATTCATTTCTACATTAGTAAATCTATTCAAGTCTTCCAAATTCGAATGCGATCAACTGTGCGTGTGCAGAAAAATTGCTTTTTCAGATTTTGGCGTCTGCTTTACCCGTTTGGATTATCCGCGAAAACACACTTCCGGTTCAGTATTTGTACAAAAGTTGGAACAATTATGTCCAAAAAGATTTTAATCTTTACAATTCAAGTTGAAAACGCTTGAACGTTATACATCTAGTAATTCTTATTGTCATGCAAGAGATTACAATTAGTTTTAATTTTTAAAAAATATTCCGATTTTTTAAAAGTCGATCGACCACAAGAGGCGCCACTCTCTCGTCACAGCAAAATGGAGCACAAGTCGAAGTACAAACACGCGGCGAAAAATGTTCAAGGGTTACGCTCGAAACAGAGGGAAACCCTAATAGGTAACATAGTGATGTTCGACTGAAAAATTTCTAACGTACAGGGATCGCCCCGCTGGGTATCTATGATTAAACGAGCTGCCGTGCCAAAGCCGCGTGTTATCCAGAATTTTTGCGACGTCTGCTACTGTGCTACTTCTAGTTTGGAGCTAGGGCGGGAAAGAAATTTGGAACTTCCTCCGTGGGGCTTCAACTGAAATTGTTGTTTTACGCCTTTGGCCTGTTTAACATAAATTCACTTCACTGTGCTACATGCGTTGGGTGGGGATACGGATTATGACTCTGGGCAGGATCCGAATATTGAATGACATCGGTGACCAGTAGTACCACGACTAGAAATATCGCGGGTTACTAGTGTGACTGAAATTCAACTTGCAACTTAAATGTGTACATAAGCCGCACAATCTTTTCACTTTGACATCGTCATGTTGTATGGTTTGTGTTAGGTAGAGTGTAACAGGCTTTTTGTGACACTGGGTTTGCTTGATCCATCAGAACCCTGTTTTCCTTGACAGAAATCCGTAAAGGCAAACGAGAACGGAAATTTAATGCTAAAAGAGTACGTTTGGAAGAGGCAGAAAAAGAAGAACCAACTATTACCCTGCAAGAGGTAAGTTACCCCCACTAGTCTTCGAAGTACTTGGTCATAATTCTGTGACCAGGAATTTGAGGAAGTACCAGTGTAGTGCAAGTCAACCAGTTGCACGGTGCATCCAGGTTGACTGTGGCCATGTTAGCTGTAGGAGAGCGATTCCAGTCTCAACTCTCATTGTCTTGAACATGCATTTAACACACACACATACACACACCTGAAAGAACCACTCAGAATCTTTACATCATGCATAGTGCATCAGGCTGTGAAAAAGTAAAATCAGTTGGTGTCAAATGTTAACGTCACACTCCAGTACATCTTCCTTTTTCTGAAAAAAAATGTGAAATCCTGTGCAGATCCACAGACCAAAAGTGCAGGGGACCATTTTTCATCAGGTCACATTTCTTGCTCTTAGTCTTTCAGCTTTGTCCTATTACTTGTAGTAATCACCTTACCTTTGAATTTTGATGTGCTTTCAGACAGAAGCTTTGTGTCAAGAGCTGGTGAAAAAAGGACAGAATGTTGAGGAATGTTTGCGGAAACTGCGGCGTGCATTCACACAGGGACCTGACCACGTTGACATCCTGTTCAAGTAAGCAAAGCACGTTGATGTATTAGCTGAGGCCAAAGATAGAGTGTCTCACGCGCGCACACACACACACACACTAAGACACAGAGAACAAAACATTAGTTGAATGTGCAGAAATGCTGTTGTGTACACTTGTTAGGATGAAGCTGGCAGTTACTGTCAGTCTTACTTCAATGTACTTTGCGTTTAGTCTAAACTGCTTGTTCTGACTATAATTTCTGCAGAGTTTGACTTTTTAGTTTTTTGGTTACACCTTGTGCTTGATGTTCCGTTGGTTTAACACGTCCAGCTGACAAAAGTTGCTCTCCTATGTCCATGAACACGATGCAGAGGTTTTAGCGTTGAGTCAGCATCATCTGACAATTGGTTTACCCAGGGGTCAATAGGGAATGACGTTTGTCAAACTTGTATTCATTACTAATTCTGTGACATGCTTTTGCAGGGTGGACAACTGCCTGCAGTGTTTAGTGGGCATCCTGACAGGATCCAACATTGATCATCAGCTCCAAGCCGCGTGGTGTCTGACCAACGCAGCGACTGGGCGGCCCGAGCACGTATTGGCTGTCACCAAGTCAGCAGCCCCGTATTTCATCACCTACACTTCTGGTTCCAGTCCTCTGCTTCAGGTAGGACTAGGAGTGAGTGAAGAGTGTACCAAAAAAACAAAAAACAGTATGGTTCAGGTTCAGGGATGTCACTGGAGCTTGAAACCCATAGGACAAATGTCCAGGAAGGTGGCAGATGAATAGGACATTTGTCCTGAATTGGAACGAAACAATAGGACATTCTGGCGCGCGACAATAAAGTATTGTAAAACAGGAACCACATAAACACAAGCTCCCCGAGTAGCACAAGGCAGCAGCCCTCACTCGGAAAAATGTCACTAGTTTGTCCGCGATCAACAGAAACGCAATCGGACATATGACCTCCTCTTGAAATAAACAGTCGGACATCTGTCCTGCTGGACAGTTTTTTCATCGGACATTTGGCCAAGTCTATCGGTCATAGTCCTGTGTCCGGGCACCAGTGACATCCCTGAGGTTCAAAGTGCTAATACTCTTACAGTTTTGATCATAAGCCTTTAGCAACAAAAAATAAAATTTCACCTGACACAAATGCTTAGCTGCTGGCCCTGACCTTTGTTTTTCAGTCAGAATTTTCATTATCTTTAATACTCAGTGTGTTGTTCGTTAAGTTACCCCTCTTGTACTGTAGTTGTATTAATTATGTCATGTTCTCTTTTCACCCTTTCAGGATCAGTGTGCCTGGGCATTGGGTAATATAGCAGGAGACAGCATTGAATGTAGGAGAATTCTGTTTTCACAGGGCTGTATGCCTCCCCTCATCAAACTCTTGCAGGTTGGTATTCTTCGGAAAGGCCTTTAGTATCAGATGCATTTTTTTTTTTTTTAAGTTGTAAGGGTGTGTGCTCTCATACAGAAGATTTTAGCAGCTGATTGTTGAAGGAGTGTTGAAAGTGCTATTTACTTTGGTTAGCACTGTAAAAGTTAGTTAAAGTGTTCCCTTGTTGTGAGCAAGGCATCCACAGTGGCTGGTGATCACTGTCCCATCTTACTGTTTGTTTCTTATACTTGCTTCTGTCCACCAGAGCCCTGTTCCATCATGTGTCCAGTCAGCAGCTTTTGCCATCGCTAATCTTATCAGGGATCTTCCAGACATCGCTGAGTGAGTGCAAACGACGCACTAAATTAACTAAACGTGCTTTGACTAGCGTCACAAATGTAAGAATACCATTGCCAGCATCAATATTAACAATTACTCCAGCCATATAGTGAGGTAATTGTACAGATAATAACTCTTTATGCGTGTACAGTAGTGTAAAGACTGACTTGTAGATAAACTTTGACAACTGAGTAGCATCAACATAAAACATTAACTGTTGATGACTGCCTGACCTACCGTACAGGGGTTATGAAAGCTGAAAAATCTTGCTAGTCCTTCGGGCTAGCAAGATTTAAAACCAACTAGCCCGAAACCATTTCCACTAGCCCAAAAATACATTTTGTCAAATATAGACCTATTCGTAAATTAAAAAACAAAAATCACAACACTTTGATAACTGTTATAAACACGCGGTCGCCATGAAGGGTTTCCCGATTTCTGGGATGCGCACGCGCGGCGCGCTTCGGGGAGAAACCGCTCTGCGCTCACTGAGGTTTTTACGGAGAGTTGTAGCGAGTGGCTCGCGCTAAAAATAGTTACTCTCACCCCAGCGTCACAACAGAAACTGAGGGGGGGGGGGGGGGGGGGGCTCGCTGACAGTACCTTGTGCATTCAGTTCCGTGAAAATAGAGCAGGCTTTGCCTCGTAATCTCAACTAGTCCGGCAGGCCAGTGGTAAAACAATTTAACTAGTCCGACGGTATTTTCACTAGTCTGTGGGCTGTCGGACGAGTCTTTTCATAATCCCTGCCGTACCCCTTGCATGTGGTGCTGTTATTTTTGCTTGTGTGGTTGGTGCGTTGCTGGGTTTTCAGCAGTTTTTGGTTTTGTACACGCAGCAATGCCGTGGAGAGTGGGATCTTGCCTCCTTTGCTACAGTTACTGCAGACGGCGGACACACCACCTGAGTTGCTGTGCGAAGTGTCCTGGGTTCTCACCTACCTCACAAACAGGTAATTTGGGTGACTTCATTTTGAAGAATTAATACTATTCACCCTAAAGACCCTTTTTTGTGATTGTTTCATGTTGAAGTTGAATGAATTTCCTTTGGAACCACATAGGATAATTTCAAAAGGGAGACTTTATCATCAGGCAGCCTTAGTTTTGTCCTAGGGTGCTTCGGCTTACTGAGAATCAGCCAGCCCCTGGCACCAGCTTGGTTTTTGTGATGGTTATTCTTGAGCTCATGGTTTATTAAAAAGGGATTTGAGCAGAACTTACAGCACATTTTACTTTCTCATTCTGACCTTCATTACCACCTGATGCCTTTCCTTGGAGTAGTTGTGCACTCATGTGTGACAGTTTCCTTCTTACTTACAGCCACGACCACATAACGAAGATGGTAACCATGGGGTTCCTGACCACCGTAGTTGACATTATTGTCCACATTGCCATGACTGACTCGGTGCGGGAGGGACAGGTATTGTTGCTGTTTGTAACATACTTTTAGATTTGATGTCTGTTCTCTAATTTCATTTAGTTTTGACGCACATCTGTGGTGTAATATATACAATACGTTACAGATATCTTTGTTGTGCAGTTATAATTGATAGTGGTAAAAATGTCTTTCGGCACTGGCTCTGCAAAATGAAAATAAAGAGAAGGGAACAAATTAAGGAACAGTATGTTTGTTGTGACACGAGATACCATGCAACCAATAATTATTCTTTTCTGTCCTCGAACTACAGTTCAGAGGGTTTTAAGTTTGATCCTAAATGTTCCTTTAGGTTGTGACACCGTTGCTGCGCGCTTTAGGGAACATCTGCAGCGGGCCAGACGACTACAGTATGACAGCCTGCGAAAACCCCCGCCTCATGCCAGCTTTGCTGCGACTCCTGGAGTCATCTGTGGTGCATGTTGCCAAGGAGACACTGTGGGTTCTCTCCAACATGACGGGTGTGTACTGGCCACTCTTATTAAATGAAAAGAACATAAACATGCATTTTCTTACTTTAAAAACAAAACAGAAAAGTTTCGTTTTGTTTTTTAAATGGATTATTGTGTGATGAGAGGTCCCTCAGCTTGAAGCGTCCACAGACAAATGCAGGTCACCACTGGAAGGAATGGTCGCCACCAGGACCTTTGCGGAAGCCCCAGGGTACTGTCACTAGGGCCCACAAGTGTTCCTGTTTTCTTTCCTTGTAGGTGGCAGTTTGCCATTCCATCAAAAGTGTGTTGGATTAAAAACAGTTGTAAACATGAGCTACACACAGTGGTCTTTACAATTGGCCCTTTTGTGTGTTGCAGGGATGGATTTACTCAAATATGTCAATGAGACATTGTCTCCTTGACCTGTCATTTTTATGAGACATTTTCATTTTCTATGAGACAGTCAAGTTCACCCGCATCACTCTGTCACATGTCTGTGCCGAGAGCCTGTTCCTAAGTGCAGTGACGTTCAGTTTCTGAACGGAAAAGGACCTCTCGATCGCAGAACTGAGAAAACTGAATACGCGCCAATATTTTTTGCAACTCTTTCGAGCGAGAGTTCCTGGCAGCGCGCGCGGCGAGCGGGATAAGTAAGCCTCATCACTAAAATTAGATTAGTGTAACAGACTCTATGACTGACACGGACAGCGCATCTCTGCTTCGCGTTGTCAAGTGCGCTTGTGATGTCATGTTCGTGCGACATATGTTTCGCATTTTGCGAAATTTCTATGCGACATTTTATCAAAATATGAGACATAGTCGCACGGCGCGCGAGAAAATCGATCCCTGGTGTTGTTGTGTCAGTTTGCAGAACTGCAGTGAAGTTTGACCTGCTTTCTGTTTGGATAAAAATTGCTTGTGGGATATGTCTGTCACAGCTGTTTTTTATTTATAGCTTATTTGTAGTCTTTGCTCTTTTCTAATTCTATTTATAGTCTTTACTTTTTTAAACTCCCCCCCCCCCCCTTTTTTTCTTTTCAGGCGATTACAGTGTGAGCCAGTCGGTTGTGTACGGCCCCATGTTGCCTGCAGTTGTAACCCAGCTTGACAAAGGACATGACTTCATGGTTGAGGTCAGCACAATCACAGTACCATTACAATCTCAAAGCATTTTCAAGAGTTTGGCTTACATTTGCAGCATTTGTTTGTTCTTCATGTTAGGTTTTGTCTTGTTAGCCCTTTATGTGTCGGCCAAGTATTTTCAGTATTCTCGGATTCACCCTGAAAAGTATTATTGTGAGTCACAGGTCTTCATCAGAGAAGTAGGATCCACAGCATTGGCCAGTTTGCATTCGGTCATTCTGCTGTTGACCTGCTTCTAGCTTCATGAGGAGAATCTTCCTTTTGTGGTCCCGAGACCTGATACACTAGAACTAATTTCACAGGGCATCATGAAGAGTATTGTTCTGTCCATGCACTATATTTTACTTTCTGTCCTTTGCAGTGCAAACTATACATCTGTGTGTTCCTCTCATAGGCAATGTACATATTGTGTAACCTGGCCAGCCATGGGGAAACAGTCTGCTCGGAACTTGTGAATCATGGCGCGGTCGCGAAGGTGGTTCCCTTGCTGAAGAACTTTGACCTTGAACTCCTTCACATGGCCTTGGCCTTTTGTGAGACTGTCCTGCGGTACAGTGATGATGTGAGTAGCACGTGTGAACTATTTGTACCCCTACGATCTACAGAACGCATCACCAGCAAATGAGATTCAAGCACTCAGTTCATGACGCAGTTCTAAACTAACACAGTGTTGAGCTGGAGGGGATGGGAAATGTATGCTTTGCCAACCCCCAGCCCCCAACCAGACATAACTCTGTACCTTCCTTCCTCTATGTTCCTGTGTTTTTCCTCAGTCAATTCTGACCTTGAAAGAAAATAATGTGTGTCAACAAATAATAATAATGAGGATTTGTCCTGGCGCCCAACCTCATGCTGGAGCAGTGGGCACCTTACAGTACTGAGTAGTCATACAATACATTCTTACAAACATCATGAGGATGGCGATGCACAGTAGTAGTCACATGATACATTGATATATACATACATACATACGTACGTACGTACATGATGTTTGTAAGAATGTATTGTATGACTACTCAGTAAGTCCGTGCGTGCGTGCATGTATACATACATAAAAATAATAATAATGAGTACTGTAGGACTCGAACCCCTGACCTCTCGCATTGGTGACAAGTCTCTTAACCACTAGACCACCGACCACCCCAGACAGTGACTTCTAGTAATCACTAACACTAAGGTACACGTAAAATACAATGTAGTACAACTCCAAGTCACGTGATTCACATTTGTCTCAGGCTCGCTTCATCTTCGAAGAGTGCGGAGGGCCAGGCAACCTGGAGCAGCTACACAACCACCCGAACACGGACATTCAGGCTCAAGCTCAGGAAATCATTGACACTTACTACGGCCCTGAAGAGGAGGATGAACAACTTTCGTAGGATCTGGAGAGAAAGACAAGGGTTTGAGTGATGGTTCTGTCCATGGGGTCTATGTCAGGACTAGACTCGAACCTGTTTTGCAAGAGCTTAAGGTTGACGGCCAGTATTGCACCCTCACCCCCAGTGGCAGCAAAGGTCATTTCATACTTCTAAAAAAAATTTATTATTATTTTGAATATATATATATTGCTGGACTGTGCAGCCTATATTAACTTGCACAATAAATCTTTGCGCGCACACGCGCACACACACACACTATTTTTCAAGTAAAGCATATAGTTAGAAATTCTCTGTTGAGTGTAAGAGAAAGGTGTACTTACTTTTTGTTCTTGAAGATGCTGGTGCCATATTGCAGCCGTGCAGGTAAATGGATTGACCTGTTGTTCAGTGATGGACAGGTGCATGTTTACTTCAGAATTTGTGACACTCACTGTGGTAACAGTATCCAGTGTTGCTGTGACTTCTTACTGGGACCTATCAGTGGGTCACTGCACTTCTTTTTTTTTATATCTTTTTCTTGTTTTTTTAAAATGTTGACCCAACTAGCCCCAAGGCTGGGGCAGCCATTGTTTCCCTATGTCTTAGGAGGCAGCTTGGTCGATTTTCAAAGGTGTATGGGCGTCTAAATAAATAAAATAAAAATGAAAATACAAACTTCCACTCTGCTTATATTTTCTTCTTTCTTTTTTTTTTCTTTCTTTTTTCTGAGTACTGAATCCACACATACAAATCTGAAGTGACAAGTCAGAAAAGAACTAAAATCACACTGGAGTTCTCAGCACAGCGCTGCTGCCCAAAATTGTCCCTGCGTAAGTAGTCACCACTGTAACATCCACCGTCATCTATACACTCCATACTAGTGTGAATTCATCGAAAGATGAAGGTGCTATCCGGTTCGAATTAGAGCAGTTGATTAACTTTAAATACACTTTGTAATGTGCAGAAGCATACATTTACCATGTGTTTGAAAAATGTTCTTGTATGTGCTCTATGACAGCATCAGTAAATACTTCAAGGAACTCCTTGTAGGCATATGCCTCCTTGACAGCCTACTACAGCATATCGTAGCCCCAGTCTTGTCCTGTTCACTTGCATTTCATGTAAAATTGAAGGATAACATAACTGTATTGTCAACACATTGCACAAAATTTCACAATCGTAAGAAAATACATGTACATGAGCCGGCCCAGTCTGTAATTTAACCACCTGGCCTTGGTACCCTTTCCACGTTCTTCCTATATTCTTCAAATACCTTGATGTTTCATAATCCGAAGGGGACAAGCCCCCACCCTGGTTTACTCAATTACTGTGTACGTGTGGAAATCACACTCGGAAAATCTTGGGTAGAAAACTCGCTGTTTCGAACGAAGCTTCTCTTCTGTTAGATCAAGTTCAACACTCACTGACTTCAGCTTTCAGTTAACGAAATCACAGAGTGCTGACCGATAACCTGTAAATTTTATTAAAACAACACAGTGATGAAACACAAGCTGACAATGTTGAAATTTGATCCAGCTCTATGTGAACCATGCATATTCTAAGCTCTTCACCGACCTTGTGACTATACGTCTTAAATACTCTATTGCAGATATAACCACAGCTGTGGATACATTAAAGTTATGGGGGGGGGGGGGTTGGCTGTGAGCCTACATATGTCAGACGACCTATCAGTGAATCATTCAATGGGAAAAGTGTGTAGAACCATTTGCAAGGAATGTATTTGCAAATAAAAATTTCTGTGGTTTAGTAGTATCTAGTAAGTGTGTTCAAAAAGTGTTGTTATACAACTTATACTGTCATTTATTTTGACATATTTAATTTCTGATTTCCTTTCCATTTCAAATGGGTGCCCCAAACGTCATTTTACTAAATTAATCAGCGGCATAGCCATCTCTGTCACTCACTGTATGTCTCTTGAGCTTGTGTGTGTGAGAGAGACACGCTAATAAAAACGAATCTCAGTTTATTAAGCAAATACTCTCCCACATCCGCGTACATTAAAAAGAAAAGCTGGGAAACAACATCCCTTTGTGTCTGCCATGCTTCACGCTTGAAGTTCCGGCGGCGTGGTATTGCTGGTTATGTGACATGTCCCCTGAAAAACCAGTTTTCCGGGGTTTTTTTGATCGGACCGGTTTACCGAACCGTGAACAAAGCAAACCAGTTAAAACCTGAAAACCGGTAAAACCGAACCCCTCTACTTGCCACTGCCTGTGAACTTGTCTTCTGATCCTCTAAGAATACAAAACAAAGCGAACAGTTTTAAAACATGTGACTGGTATGTGTGGAATGTGCAGAAGCATACAATAGCCATGAGTTTGAGAAATGTCTTGTGAGTGTTCCTGTATGTGCTCTATGACAGCATCAGTAAACACTTCGAAGTCTTAAATGAACTCCATGTTGGCATTTGGCTCCTTGACAGTCTACTATAACATACCGTAACACGGAACACATTCTGTCGCACTTATCCTCGGGCTAGCAACATAACCCACACTGTCCCTTCCCCTGCCCTCCCATATCCAAACAGACGACACAGTGTTGCATGTAAAAAGTCTAAACACACAAAATCAATGTGAATGTTTAAAAAAAAAAATTCTTTATTGAAATCTCTTCTTTTTTTTTCTTTCTTTGGGATGGATGGTGTTGGGGGGGGGGGGGGGGGGGGGGAGGGATGATGTCACACTGGTTCGTCACCATAAGAAGTCACAGCAGCATTGGTATGCCCTCTTGAATTATAATCCTAAAACTGTTTCAGCGTGATTCGCATGTTCCATAGGAAATGAACGCTGCGTAAGGAACTTCTGTCTTGGTATCTGCTGTTCATTCCCTGTTTAATTAAAATCGCATAAATGCAGACAAATTCTGATGAAGTAGAAATCTGGATTCAAATGTACATGAACATTTCTACCAAGACAGTCTGATGCTAGGAGAATGCTTGCATGTGTGTGTGTGCGTGTGTGTGTAGTTATTTAGGGCGCATTTAAGAACTATTGCAATTTACATCAATCATCTACATTTCTCTGTATCACTATCAGTCGGTTTTGCTATACACCTTTTTTCATTAAAAAAAAAAAAGTTTTGCAGTGCATGTACCTTTTTTAAACCATAGTGAAGATTTGCACAATGGTCATGATAATAAAATGTCTGTGCAAACTCCTGTCTTCGTTTAATCTTACAGTCGCAGACCTGCCACCTGTAATCATGTACAGCCTTCACAAAAAGTTAAGGACCACTTGCAAATATCATTCAACTTTTGTCGTGGTGGCATGCTGGTGTAGTGCTGAACATCGCTGAAACAGTGGCTTATGTCGGCAAACAAATGAGCACAGTTCATAACCAGGGATGTATTCTTTAACCTGCATCTCATTTTTGCCGTGCAGAAAGCCCCAGGTATCGCTCACTGAACACTGAAACTCGGTCTACTTTTGCTGAAATTGCAGATTTTCGAACGCGCCAAGCATGCTGTGTGACGCGCACGTGCCATCCACAAAGTGGTCGCCATGTTCACTATTTACCCCTTAACCTTGTTACCGAATTTTACGGGAAAAATCTTACTCGTTTATTTTTTCTGATTTATTGAAACTGTCACCCATTATGTTGACTGGTCCTTAACTTTTTGTGAAGACTGTATGAATGACCGATACTTAAGCTTGCTACTCGAAACTGTGGCTGCATCCACAAATTCGATTTTTGTTTCATTCCAGTGTTGCCAGAAGTGGAGTGAACTCAAGTAATGGATTAATGTTATAATCATTTCTTTTTTAAGAAACGCTCAAAACCATTCAGCTGCCAAGTTTGACCAGTATCAGTTTATCAGTCATTTTAGTAGAACTACTTTGCAACTTTGCATCTAAATTTCACTAATATAATACATGTAATACTGAGGCCAGCCTAGCAGAATCATTCAGTTCACTCACACGCATGCGCGCGCGCACACACACACACATACACACAGGTGTGCGCACACACACACACACAATCATGGTAACAGGAACAAAACTAAAATTCTATTCACTCGCACTGATAGCACAGACTAGAGTAGTCTTTTCTGGTACGTGTACCATGAACCCCGTTCTAGTAAATGGTTCTTATCTCTTTTCACTGGGTTGTGAAAACATGTGACAACTTCCCACACATGCAGGACTGGCATGGGAGTATAGTATTCAGGCGCGTAGGAAGATGCTGAGAGGAAGGGGGGCCCACTACGTCAGGTGAGCCATACGGCCGGGGTGAAGAAGGGGGGGGAGGGGGTTTTTTGTGTGTGTGTTGACTGCCAAGGATTGTGTCCTGCGACAGCAGAGCGGGGGGACCCAACAATGGTGGGCCCCCTCTCCTCTTATCAAAAGCAAGGGGGGGCCCAAAGATATTCGGGCCCCCCTTCCAAAAATTGAACGGGGGACAGGGCCCCCGTTGTTCCTACGCCCCTGATATTATGCAACTGAGTTCAAAAATACTGATTTAATTCCCAAGACATTCTGCTCATTGAATTACACTAGTATATAGTATTAGTCACTGTCCCATGTGAAGAGTGAAAACGTGAGTACACTTAGGTACAGGACTTTAAATTCAACGATGCTTCCTCTGCAAGGAATCTTCAGGGTGAACATTGCCATCTGCATCATGCTAGCATCAGCCAGTGAAGTGGCCAAACGCTCAGATGATACAAACCCCTTGGAAGCTGTTGTAAACAGATTGTCACAGGTAAGTTTCCCTTTCTCCGTTCCAGATTTAAGTGAGCTCACATGTTAACTCTGTTGTGACCACTGGGGCTGCCGCTGCCTCAACACTGCCCATGCCTGGGCCAGCCCCGGGGTGGCCGAATGGTAGAGCGTTGGACTTCTGATGCTCGGGTCGAGAGTTCGTATCCCGGCTGAGGCAAAATATTTGTTCTGGTTTTTTCATCGTTGCCCCGTCTTTGATATCACCTGTACGTGGTGGAAAAGGACGTTAAACCCCCATACACCCATCCACCCACCTTCCCCCATGAAAGTGCAGTAAACTGAATACATGTTAACAAACTTCTCTAGCAAGCTTCATGGAACATACATACACACACACACACACACACACACACACGACATTTTCAATTGATTTGTATAAATCGCAAAGGAAAAACAGGATGGAGAATTCAATTTTGATGAGCGATGGGGGATGCATGGCTGAACCTTTGATCAAAGTGTCCCGTCACAAATGAGTTACTACAGTGAATCAGTATGTTCTGGTGTAATGTTAGTTTACGATACTCGGTGAAATCGTTGCATTTTTTCCTTTCTTTCTTTTTAAAGCATGGGCGAGTTCCTGTGATGTAGAAAGAAAGTAACAAACGCGTCAGTACTCAGTAATTTTTGTCCTCAGAAATTTGTATTTTTTCCTCCCTGGTTCATCTAGCCCTGAAGGTGTCTATTCAGAAGCGTTGGGTTGTCTAGATATTGTGTATGCTGTTCCAAGTGGGTTACTGGCTCTCATTATTTACTTTCTTTGTGCAAATAGTACTTCAGCATCCATACCAAGACGTGTGGACGGTAGTGGACATCCTCAAAAAACCAAGTGCGTGTTCAGTCCCCATATTTACCTGTAAATTATATGCATCAGTACTTCTTCACGAACTTGTGAAATTTCTCTATGTGCACTAGATAAGCTGGGGCTACAATTTGTACACCCCTGTTCAGTAATGCCTATCATATCTTTCAAGGATGTAACCAAACTGCAAGCTGAGGTCCAAGCACTGAAAAGCAGCGCAGGTAAGTTTTGTATTACTGTCAATAAAAGTCTGTGTCTGGGGGCAGTGTATTGAAGTGATTGTTACCACATGACATCATCGGTGTGAGAAGTCAGGGGTCAGAGTCCTACTTAAAACTTCAAATTTCTCGCTTCTAACATTTGGCACCATTCTTTCAAGCCGGTCGTCGGGGTTTCTCTCAAGGTACTCTGGGGAGCCACGATAGCCGAATGGTATAGCCTTGGATTTTCAGTGCTTGATCCTGAGTCCTGGTCGGTCGGTGGTCTAGTGGTTAAGAGACATGTCACCAGTGTGAGAGGTCAGGGGTTCGAGTCCCACTCGGGGCAAAGAATTTTTCCTTCTCGTATGTGGCACCGTTTATTCGGGCCGATCATCAGGGGTTTTCTCTGGGTACTCCGGCTTCCTCCCCCTCTGCTCTGCTTTCGAAATGTTCAGTCCATCAAATTTGAAAAATAAATGCAATTCTAAATTCCGAAATTTAAATAGCTGAGCTGACCCTTCACACCACGTGATTGTAATGTGTTTATGTCCAGTGTATGAGAGAATGCGTGTGATTCACGTGAGCGTGCGTGTTGGGTTCAGTTTCGCGGCGCTTTTGAGCCAATTCATGAAATTGGGTAAAGTACCTATACAATACTCATTACTATTCTTATTATTAAATCCCAGCAGTGGTAAAATATTTTTGCTGGCCTTTTTCCATTGCTCTTTCAAGTCTTTGTTATCAGTAATCACCCTTATGTGGTGGAACAGGACCTTACACTCCCGAACACTCCTCTGCTGCTTTGGGCATATCTTGCGCACAAGAAAAACGAAATGCAATTCTAAATTTCTAAATTTTGAGTAGCTGAGTTGAGCTTTTACTCCACGTGATGGTAGTGTTGATGTCCAGTGTGCAAGAGAATGCAACTGACCATGTGTTCTGTTCAGTGCACAGTGGTTTGAGCCAAGGAATTGGGTAAAACACATACAGAAGTAATATATATATATATGTTAACTTCATCAAAACAAGTTGCCATGCTCACACTCTTAGATGGGCGTAACTGAATTGAGCACAGGGGTTATAGTTTCTTGCACTGTGGGGTTTTTTGGTGGTTGTTTTTTGTGGTTTTCTTTTTTGTTGTTGTTTTTGCGTTTTGGGGTTTGTTTTGTTGTAAAATTTGTTTTTCACATCAGATATATGCTAACATGATACAACATACAAACATTTTTCCCCGATTTCCAGGAAAGAAGGCAGCGTTTCTGGCAAAAATTGACAGCACTGATTACGAAAAAGTCATCACCGCCAACTCTCCGATCCACTTCAGCACCGTTGCCTTCAATAATGGCCAAGCCTTCAACCCTACCCTGGGTGTGTTCACCGCTCCCTACTCAGGCGTCTACATCTTCAGTTTCCAACTCTTCCCCCACTTTGGTGGCGACACGCTTATCGACTTCTTCAAAAATGGAGCCATCATACTGAGAGCTCGTGTTTACGATGCATCATATTCTACGTCAGAGGCCTCGACAATGGTGGAACACGCTCAAGCTGGTGATCAGTACTGGTTGCAGATAAATAAGGGCGGCCAAGTCTACTCTAATTTCCACAGTTTCTTTTCTGGGGCTTTGCTGGAGCCTGATGAATAGTTGTACTGCCTAAACTGCTCACTTTCGAGATGCCGCATGGAAAACAAAAATGGTATTGAATTAAAAGTCAGCTCTCTTCTGTGTGCCAAATGAATTTTATTGCCACGTCACACATACATGCTTGCGCAGAAACACACATATATATACAGGGGCGCCGGAACTGGGGGGGCAGCTGCCCCCCCTGTACCCAAGCAGGGGGGGCAAGAGTATCTTTTTGCCCCCCCTGGAAAATCAGGTGACTATGGCAGGAGGGGGGGCAAAGCCATGGTCTTGCCCCCCCCCCCCCCCCTTCCCCTCCCCCGGCTCTCTCCCTTATCCCACCCAACAGAGAACTCAGTTTAGCCATTGCATGAAATATCAAAACGACTTGGCAGAAAGTCGTCCCCCCCCTCCCTCGCTTTTCACTTTCTTCGGGCAACGTCCTACCTTTCAGTGGCTCCCTGGTTCGTAAAGGTTTTTGTCTTCGCAGCATCTGAACACCCCAACCCACTTTTCACTTTCTTCGGGCAACGTCCATCCTTTCACTGGCTCTGGCATCCCCCCCCCCCCCCCCCCCCCCCCCCCCGAGATTCTGTCCCCCCTCCCCCAACATCTTCCGGCGCCCCTGATATATATATATACACACACACATGCGTGCGCACAAACACATATATACACACACATTCCTAAACGAAACTGTTCAAATTAAAAGCCCACTCTCTCCTGTGTGCTTTATACTATTTACTGCAATATGAGCACGCAGTTAGCAAGAAGTTTTTGCTGCACCATAAAAATGGTCAATCATCATCATCATCATCATGTCTCTCTCTCTCACACGCACACACACACACACACACATTGAGGTGATCATTAAAAGGTCACTCTCAACCAAGTGCTCAATCATACGACATATATGATATGATGCGCATACACACAGACACACACACACGCACGCACATGGTACTTACAGACAAGGTATTAACACAGACACACCAGCACAAAGAGATGCAAGTCCCTGGGGGCAAAAGTATCATGACCCTAATTTTTGGACCGCTTTTTTCCCCATCAGAAATCTTGACTTTGAAAGTCTGATCGAAAAATCAAGGAACAAAAACCTTGGAATGCCAGACCTGCAAATCGGCAAAGTTTTCTCCAATCGTTTCATTATTTCTGCACACTGGGCATTATTTTGTACGGTTTCACCATAATTTTATTGGTCTGATTGAAAATTTAAGAACAGGTTGTTGTTTTTTTGCGCGTGGTCGAAAGGTAAGATTTTTCACCACCTAACTTTCCTGGATTTAGCACTGTGGTTGAAAAGTAAGGGCAGTCAAAAACTGAAAAAGCTGAGGTCATCTTGGTATGTGGAGAAGAAAATCCCACTTCCAAAACGTACTAGGCATAAACACAATAGACGTCTGCCATTTTAACACAAACCCACAATGTTTAAAAAAAACAAACTAACTCTGCCCAGAAACTGAGCATGTGAATTTGCAAATTTTATAATGCAACAAGAAAAGTCTCTACGATTGTCACAAGTCCGTGTATTTGTCCGCACGACCATACGCTTTGTCCAAAGGGTATTTTCTGCCGTTCTGTTCCATCTTCGCCAGCACCGCGGAGGGGAGATCAACGTGGCACTTGTTGGCCAGGTCCACCAGGTACAGAAGTACATCGCTCATCTCTTGTCCAACATGGTCTCTCTCTTTCTCCGTCAGCTCTGTACCAGAAATGATACATGTAGTAAGAATGTCACAGGTGAATACCAAACATAACCAACCTTCAAGTTCAAAGATTAATTTAACAGTTCAGCCACAAACAAAAATAACATACAGCATCATGATGAATACCTGAACAGTGTAATTCACAAATTTATGTACTGCATACAATTTTATATCAAGTGCTTGCCAGAACATCAAATTTTTTACTGGCATGTTTACTAAAACATGTATCAACAAAGAAGACCCATTGAATCGATAAAGAGTTCTCTCACCAGGCAGCCCCTCAGTAACTTCCCCTTTCCACTGACTGAAAAAGACAAAAGTTGGATGCTCATCACCCCAAGTACGGTAAAGCAACTCCATCAAGATAATACAGAAACTAGTAAATGTTGTCACTGTACTGAACTAAGTTCCAAACTCGATAAGAAAATTCTGCCATTGACCGAACTAGGAATGTTAAATTACGCTACATTTTTCTTTACGCAGCATAGCCATGTATAGGCAAGCTATCGCAGCAGTCAAAAAAAAAAAAAAAAATCAGCAGCAGTCGTCTGGTTTTGTGCACTGTGGCAGACATTTTGTCATTGTTCATTTGTTGCATAATTGTTCTTGAAACACTTTAAAAATCAAATAACACAATAATTTGTGATGGAAACCTTTTTTTTTTTTTTTTTTTTTTTTTTTGGGGGGGGACAGCAGTATTACTGAGCACAGGGACTTACTAAATTTTATCCAAGAACCTATAATTTACTGCCAACTGATGTCGCTTATCACTTACAAGATTTCTGCCAGCTCGCCGACCTCCCCAACAAGTGCCAAGAGAACGTTGCGTGGTGAATGGAATTGATCCCAGTTTCTCTTGTCTATAAAGTCAACCTGCATCTGTCGTCTGGTGATTAACAGAAATGCAGAAAGCAGTGATGAAAATAGAAACACGTGTATACACTATGTGCTATCCATTTACCTCTTCGTAGCAAGTGAGATGCTTGTGGTCTAGTGTGAATAGCTGCTGCTGCCTTCCCCCCCCCCCCCCAACAAAAAAACAAACAAACAAGTGTATAATTTGCGCCAGCTTGGAACGGTCATTTCTGTCGCTGGTATTTTCTTTTCCCGATTGCACATCAGATTGTATCTCCGCTGTTTTCATGAGCGAGGTTGGGGGAGGGTGGCGGCAATGGGTACAGCAAAAGTCATGGCCCAATCGAGGCTGAGCTTCCATCTTGCTTTGTAGCGTGGTGCAGTGCTCGCGCGGGGTGTGCGCTGAGGAGCCCGGGTGGCTCAGACAAAACTGGATTTTTTTTATTTTATTTTATTTTATTTTTGGGGGGGGGAGTAAGTGTAACTGTAAGTGTGACTGTAAGTGTAACTGTATCAGTAAAGCCATCTGTTCTATCCTTGGGCTTTTCACTTCCAGATAGATACAGGTCTGCCAGAGGAAGGGAGGGAGAAATTTAGTCACATTTTTTATGTTTTCTTATTTTATAAAGCGCCTTGAGTTAATCTTTGTTATTTTTATTATTATTTGAATAAGCCGCTGTTTAAAAAATAATGTCCTATTGTATTTTGTTTTTCAGGACAAAAATATCCTATTGATTTTTGTTTTTCAGGACAAATGTCCTATTGCTTTTATGGAGTCCAGGTCATTTGACTGATAAAGGTGGAAATGGATGTGAATCCCTGGAAACAGTAATGACTGCTACGTGGTTACAAGTTAAACAAATAAAAGTGATATAAAAGGGACAGAAACCACTAAACTTTCACAAAGGACGGCACGGGTCATTTCGGCTTCCTCAGGACACAAATGGGACATAACTTCAACAAACAAAAGGTAACTCTGCTGACATACTGACATGCATGGCTTGGGAAAAAAAATTTAAGTAAAATTAATTAATAAATGAATTTAAAAAGTAAATAAATTATAAATTAAAACGGTGGGGGGGAAGAAAAGAACCAAAAAACATTAGTAAAAACATCACGACACCCATCCTTTGGTGACAGAAGACCATGGACTGTGTGTGGGGGAAAAAAAAAGTGGGGGAGAAAAGAACAGAAAAGAATAATAAAAATTAGTAAAATTAGTTTTTACTATTGTTTTCTGGTCCTTTTCTCCCCCACCGTTTTAATTTATTTATTTATTTTTTAATTTATTTATTTATTTATTTTACTGATTTTTTTCCTGCGCTGTGTATGACAGTATGTCAGCAGAGCTACCTTTTGTTTGTTGAAGTTATGTCCCTTTTGTTTGTGTCCTGAGAAAGGCGAAAGCCGAAGCGTTGATCAGTACTTTCTGGCCTTTGTGAAAGTTAAGTGGTTTGTCCCTTTTATGTCGCTTTTATTTGTTTAAATTTTAAAAAAATATTTTAAAAAAGCAAGCACACAGGCGCTTAAAGTAGCGCTTAGTCGCAGCTGGCTTTCATTGCTTCCAGCCCTGCGGCGCCTCATGAGCAACGGATAAGTGCGCCGAGAAGTCTACCATACCAAATGGCTAAAGTGCCTCTCTCACAAACTGGGCTACACTGATGCACTAACGCACACACATAACCCTCCCATTCTCACCATACCAACGTCTAATAGGCTGCAAGCGACAGCCTCACCCACAATAATTATGTTCTACCATAGTGTTTAATATTACAGAATTATCTTAGCACAAATATTGTATTGCTGAGGGGATGTAATAGCGTGTGTGTGTGTGTGTGTGTGTGTGTGTGCTTTAACGCGCAGCAAGTCCTTGAAGTTGGAGAACAGCGCTCTATAAAAGCTATGTATTATTATTATTATTATTATTAAAATTCGGTGGACGGGGAGAGGGTGTCGTAGATGGCGCCAAACAGTGCATGAGTTACCCACAGCTGCTCTAGAGACAATCCCTCCGTGAAATGGAATCCCGTCTGCGTGGCACAGTTGTTAGTATCATTATCCATTTTTGCTGCTTTCGTTGGCGAAGCGTGTTCTGCCATTGTGAAATTAGATCGACTTGAGACAGAAACCGATTGCTTCCCAGCACGTTCCGTAGCAGACGCACGTGTTCATGCAGTCAATGCGCATGCGCTTCCATAGTATTTTGGTTCCTGGGTCGACTACTTTAAAAAGATGAATTTCCAAAAGTGCAGAAAATTTTTCCTGTCTTTATTGTGTTCTGATTGAAACCTTCTACACAATCCGGTGAATATGAACCTTTCGTGTATATTTTATGACACCTTTTATGTTTAAAATCATGTATTTGCATTTTTCTATTCTTAACTTTTACTTTTACCGTAAAGGTCAACTAGTTCGCTTTGGAACAAGACTTACAAGCCAAAGTCCAATTTCATTGTGTTTTGTGTTTGCTGCTTTCTGCGATGTAGGAAATATTTTTTTCGGGAATTCTAAATTGTAGATAAAAGTATTTTCTTCATTTTTTCCAAAGCGGGAGGACGTAAACCAGAGTTATGGCGTGGAGCTCGTATTTTTCTTCAGCTGGGTTGAAGCAGACGGTCACAGGAAAGCACATGACCCGTGTTGTGTTTGTGGCTGTTCTCTTTTGCTTCATCGACACAGTGGAGTACGTATTCTTCGAACAATTCGTTGATTGCAGCTAATACGCAGATAAAACAGAATGTCGTGTTGTTACAGTTTACTAGATTTATTTCTCAGAAATTCGGAAAATAGGCTGGTGGGGTGTGTGCGTGTTGGTGGAGGGGAGGGGGGGGGGGATAGGAGTGCGTACTAAATTGAATTTGTTGCTTTTCCTTTTCTTTCATAACAGTACATAATCAGTAGAATCAGGGAAATCAGTAAAAATGTTACGACATTCATAACCAGCAGTAGTCTGTAGCACTGTCATGTGTTATTGTTAGCTGTCAAACATTATCACTGTAGTGTATAATTTTTAGTGTAGATCAGTTTGTCATTTTTTTCTGCAGATGTCGAGTGTGTACACGCATGACAATGGATAAGAAAACAGTGGTAGATAAAAATGTGACACAGTGTACCCAGTCCTATCAGGCCAGTTGTGGATGGTTCAGTTCAGAGATGTGCACTTTTTATGAGTAAGTAACATGAACAGATTTTTATATTTACATGTATGGCATTTACACTGATAATTCAGCATTTATTACTGTTAGTTCTAGATATTTTGTGCATTGAGTTTATATTGTAAACATAATCATGTTTAGATTTAGACATTCATGTTCTGTTTAAAAGACAACACTAGTTTTGTTGTTGTTGTTGTTTTTTGGGGGAGGGGGATTTGGTTTTTTTTGTGTTTTTTTTTAAACAGATGAAATGAGAATGTTGCTTTGTAAATAAAAGAGACATCTAGACTAATACTAGTGATAGTTATTTGAGTGAAAATCAAAAAGTAAGTGTGCCTCTTCTAAATAAAACATTCTGATTATTGCATCACTTGTGATTGTACTTTTTTCAGTGGTGAATTAAGCAACAAACTACTCTTCCATCTTCGAAAATGCCTGTGAAAATGTTAGCCTTTCAAAGGATTTTACCACCTGTCTTTTCAGAAAAGTAATGTGTATAAAAGAATCGAATCGTACAGTCACCATCTACAGAATCGTCGAAGAATGTTGCCCTGGTTACACAAAAGACAAGGATGGTGGATGTGTGCGTAAGTACAGAACTATTCCTGATACATTCTGTCAGCTTTGTAATGTATTGTGTGATGAGTACATGTATATAACTGGCAGGGTACAGCAGCTTCTGAGATGCGTGCATGATGGCAATTGGCAGGCCTGACACTGAGCAGGATTTAGATCCAGAGACAGTGGTTGCATTGATTGATTAGTGGGAGCATTGTACAGATCTTTGATTAAACGGTAAAAGGTCCTAAGTGGCCATCATATTGCAGATGTTTTGACTTTTTTTCTTTGCTGTGTCATGTTTGAATAGTACACTGAAAAATGTGGGGGGGTTTTTTCTTTTTTTTCTGAACAGTACACATGTACATGTATATGTGTGCCAGAACAAAACCAAATGCAAAGACACACACAAACACAGACACACACACACAGAGACACACACATGCGCGCGCGCACACACACACACACACACATACACACACACACACACACTACTTTACATTACATGAGAAGGGAAAGGACTATCAACACATAGTACTGTTGACACGTAGGACTATCGGCCCGCACCCACCACCCTCATGCATCCTAATACTGTATGTTGGGTGCCAACTACCATTACCGACAGTCTCATTTGCCTGTTTGTTTGAGGTTGTGCAGTGTATTTGAAACATTGCAAATGTCTTGTGTGAGGCTCCGCACTGTATTTGTACTTCCTCCGTTACTTGATCAGGAGTGTCAGGAGTTGACATTAAGGTTGGGACGAGCAAAAACCCGGCCGTCCCAGCAGTCACTGTGGAACCGATGGATCCGTCCCATGTGGAAACTGTTACTTATGATAACGGTAGTGCTGAAGGTATTACTTTGGAGAATGTTCCGTTTTAGTGGTTTGCCTACCGGTGTTTTTTTCTCTGTACAGTTTTCAGTTGATTGTCTGGCTGGTTTTGATTTACACACCTTTTTTTTTTTCTTTTTTTTTTCCTGTACTAACCCAGTGAATCTGATTTGTACAGTCCTGTATGTAGTTATTATACCTGGCTTGTTACACCTGTGGTTGTGCACAGGTGCATGCACACACCTACCTACTTTCGTTTGTAATTTTGTTTTGTCGTCACCTAGTAAAGTACTTTTGCATACTTACGTTAAAGTTTAGACAGCACTTTGTGATTAACCTGTCGTCATCGTGGTGAAGTCATTGCTTTCGGTGGGCTGCTTTCATTGTAACTGACTATTTGGGTTTGCTGCTTGTGTGGTCTTTTTCTTGTGCCGTGCTGTGCTTTTCCTTTTTTTTTTAATTTGCATATTAATTTTATTGTGTGCTGGTGAATTGCTTCTGGTGAACAAATAGGCTGTTAGTCCAGTGCTAGGGGCTTATTCATGATAATAGAATGTCAAATGTCTTCACTCACATTGTAGGATGGTTGGGGCAATAGTATTGCTGAGAAGGTCATTTCTATTACTGTACATACTAATCAAGACCGGCTTCTACATGGAAAAGGTTTAAAAGTGCTCTCTCTCTCTCTCCCTGTCCCGCCCCCCCCCCCCCCCCCCCCCCCTGTGAAGTTATTGCTGAGTCACCTTCTGTTCAGTTCATGTGCCTGTGACATTGGAAGTAGGAAAAAAACAAAACAATAAAACTCTCAGCATACAGCACAAGTGAGCTTGTGCTGGCATCTCTTTTGCCGTCATTGTTCTTGTAGTGGTTGGTTTTAGCATTTAAAGACCTCCAGAAGAAAGGATATAAACGGAAATCTAACTGGGGAGGTACATTTTCTTTTTTAATTTTTATTTTGTTGTTGTTTTGGTGGGTGGGGAGCAAGATGTCCAGGATAAAGAGCTTGCTTTTGTTATAAAAAAAAAAGGGATGCTTTTTGTGTGGTTTTTCTGTCTTATTTCCGAACTGTAAGGTACGGTGAAGCTGTTTTTGTAACATGTAAATGAATCAGTTTTCATTGAATAACAAGTGGATGTCATTGTTAACAGCACGCCTATCAAGTTCTCTTTAGTGTTATGCAGCCCCCATATACTCGTTTAAAAAAAACATATCATTATCTAGAGGAGTTACTTGATGCGTTTGCTTTATTTTTACATGGTCATTTACATTGTGTACTTTTATGTGTTGTCTACACACTGGGTTAATCTAAGTGGTGTAAGATTGTTGTACAGTACAGACGTTTGTTGTACTTGTATCATTTCCGTTGTGAACGTATTCCAAAGTTTATCTTTTGTAATGATACCTCTTCCCTTCTTTAATATTGTTTGTTTTTATGTGTACATGTAACTATTTTCGATGCCCATTGTCCACCACACTTATCCAAAGCGGATTCTGCCAGGTTTAAAAGTGCTCTCTCTTTCTCAAGACACTGCTGTCTGCTGCTGTGTGCACAATATTTCAAACAGCGTGGACCTCTGTTATTCAACAAGCATACGCAACAATTGATTGAACTTTGCTTTGAGCCATCTGGTGGCCTAGTGCTAGTCTGTGAGAGCTGCAGCTCTGCAGATGTCTAAGTTGTATGGTGTTAGATTCTACCAAACTAAAGCTCAAACCAGTTCGTGAGCTGAGATTTATGTCAAAGATGGGCGTTCAAAATTTGCTCAGCGTTATCCCCTTTTTGTGTTTTTTTTTTCTTTTTTTAAACCTTTTTTCTTTTCAGTTTGTTGGTTTTTTAGGGATTTTTTGGTTTGTTTTTGGTTTTGTTGTTGTTGTTGTTGTTGTTTTTGGTGGGGTCCTTAACTTAATTGTTAGGGGGTTCCTTAACTTAATTGTTAGATTTTCTCTGGTACACATCCATGTGAAATGTTGTTGAATGTTGACATTTTGGCTTCCCTACCATAACCACATTTCTCATTTCCCAGTCTCCTTTGTTACAGGAGGCTCAGCGTCAGAAGGCGGATCAGGAGGCTACAACAGTGATGATGACGATGATGGGAAATTCTTCCTGGGTTTGTCTCACGGAGCGTATGCTGGAATCGTTTGTGGCATCCTCTTTGTAGCATGCGTGGCCTTGTTGACGGCACTTCATTACAGAAAAAGGTATGGCTTGGATTGCCTACAGTATAAAGAAGTACATGTAGTGTATTGTATGGTAGGTGGTGTAGCAGTAACAACTTCTGCCACTAGTGGGTTTGGGTTTAACTCATTGCCAACCCTGACTGTGCGTCGTGGAAATCCCCCGTGACCCAGGCACTGCGAGCACTCTGCAAACCACGCGTCTTCACTAAAACCTTTGGAGAAAGGTCTTTCTTTTCTGCAGCACCGACTGTATGGAATTCTTTTCTTTTATCTGTCCGCTCATCATTTACTGACATGACCTTCTGCACTGCTTTAAAAACCCATCCCTTTTTAACGAATCCTTTCATTAAACCCGCTTATGTCCCGCGGTGGAAGGTACCCATTCGCCGACTGTACCTGCAGGCACCTGTCTGATTGTAGTGTTGATATGTTGTGTGTTTTGTGAAGGTGTACTGTATTGTTTGTATTTATGTGATACGCTTTGTTCATATGACTGTATTGTTCCAATGTTTTTCTTTTCTTTTCCTTGTAAAGCGCTGTGAGCTCTCTGCAAGAAAGAGCAGTATATAAGTATCAATTATTATTATTATTATTATCAACCACATGATTTTAGCAATTTTTCGAGTTTTTAGAAAGCGGTTGCCCTCAGATGTTGCCATATCGTGTTTGGTATGGTTTGAAAGATAATCTTAAGCACTTTTTTGGAAAAACATTTTTAGTAATTGTACGTAATTGGAAAAAATTGGGCATAGTGGCCACAGTGAGGGCGGAGGTAACATGGGATATGAGTGCTTGGTAACAGCGTCCTCGCGCATCAGCACCCGGGGGTCTGGGCGTGTGGTTGGCAACGGTATGCAACAAACCACTAGACCAAATGCGAGCATGATTAATTTTCTTCAGTTTACATGGGGCAAACAGTATGCGCAGGCTATCAGTCTGTACAACTGCCTGCTGTGAGGTGTCAGTTGTGTGCATGTTTTGTTTGTCTTTTGCAGGAAACAACGGCAGAAGAAGATGAGCACTATAAACATGGAACAAGATGTCACCCAGCAACAGCAGATGCTGCCCATGCAGAGAATGGACACAGAGCCTGTGCCAACGTGATGCCCAACACCTGAAATTGTCTGTCCATCTGTTCTCTCTCTCTCTCTCTCTCTCTCTCTCTCTCTCTCCCCCCCCCCCCCTTCTGTCTTCATATCTTAGTGTGTCTGCATGATCTCTGTGTTTTGGTATTACACCACTATTTGGCCCCCTCCACCTGCCCCTTATTCAAAACACATACACACATGCTTGAGTGCACGTACGTAAGCAAAGACATGCTCATGACGGCATTCACACATGCACACAAACGTGCGCACGCACACTAACACACGCAGTTACACATGTACACATATTTCTGCTGCTCCTTCTCTTTTATATTTACTCATTGATGTGCCAGTATGTCTCAGTAACAAGGATGGCATTTACCAATAAGATACTGGCTATCAAAATGAAAATGCCAGAAATTTAAGGAGACAGTTGTGGGAACCAGTTTACTGGTTAAACATTGGTTCACCATTTTTGTTTCGGTGGGACTGATTGTTGAATGTGGTATTAGGGAAAATCTGAAAGAGGTTGGATGGAGAGGCTGTTTGGAAAATCCTACCTTGTTACGCCCTTCACTACAATTTCAGTTCAATTTTTTGGCATCTGCTCACAGAGCTGAGAGAAACCGATACAGACTCCAACCCTGTCTCTCAAAAGTTTCTCCAGTGTTGTGTCAAGACTGTTGCAATGTTTGGTTTACAAGGGCCCTGTCACGTCCTCGTAGGTGGGCTGACACTTGCATGTACTTAGGAAAGTATTTTTTCCGGATGTGAGAGTGAAGTTTGGGCTTGCTCACATGGATGCACGATATTATAAAAACATCGATCTACATCTGTTCATTACTCAACGCTCTGTTCGGCATATGTCACTCTTTCGACTGTAATGTGCCTGTGGTACAAAATCTCGGATTCGCTAGACGCTTGTCTGATATTTGAAGAACAAGAAACGGGGCACTTTTGTTGTTGAAAATCCTCCTCAGTGTGTTTACACAGCACCAAACTTTCAATTCTTGCAGCATTGTCATGGATGGGTGGGTTTAACTTGCCAGAAGTATGTATGACATTTCCTTGATTTTGTACTGTAGTGCATCATCATCTTGAACCTTGCATTTGTTGGAAAGAGCATCTCGGACGCTAGAATACGTGTACTTCTACAGTCCAGGGAAAAATTCTGAACAATTACATGATTTGCGTGGTATTGATTATTAACACTGCCTGAGGAAGTCGCAACATTCGTTGAGCATTACATAAAGGACCGATTGTTGCCTGCTAGCTTGTGGCTGAGAGGCCAGGTCAATTCCTTGACCGAAGGGAGAGTAGCCAGTTCAGACTTTAAAATTTGTTGAAAGGGTTTATTTCCCTTAGACTGTATTGGCAGAGCACGATCAATGCAGACAACACTGTGGTTTATCACCATGGTAAGGGTTAAATTTACATTGAATGACTTCAAAGTGGTTGTACTGTATCATGCAGCAATTTGTTAATCAAATGGTGTGCGTACAGACAAGTGTTCAAAGGACAGTGTGCATGTACATGTGTATTACAAGAATGTACGTAATTTTTGTGAGGTATCAAACAGTTATGTGCATGCATCTGTTGGTCATACATGATAACGCCCATTCCTGGCAAAACAAAATACTTGTATCCCACAAACGATTTCCATGTGTTGGATGCTTTGTTTTGCCAGAAATGGGCAAGTATTACAACATGGCAATATCTCAGACATTCCGTTGTGATGGAAATTTCGTTATTTTACATTTGTGGATGGATGGTGCATATTTGATAGTACATAATATTTTCTATATTTAATTTTATGAAATTGATCTGTCTGGGAGAGCGTGTTGAAAAGAAACAGTTCTTCCTGTGGCATTATGATGAAGGTTGATTGTTCTGTGGAAATGTCATCATTCAGTTTCCGCAGTGGTGCAGGGTGCAAAATGTGAATCATTCAGTGAACATTTGTGACCTTCCATGAGAAAACCCAGCTTAAGTGCAAAATTTTCAATTTTTCGTTTTTGGGGCCATCTTAAAGAAACAGCTTTGCTCTTTACAGTGCAAAAAAAACTCCTTTTAAGACATCATAATTTAAGGGCAGAACTACCTGATTTTGGCAAAATCTCAATATCGTCACCCACTGACCTTTGTTAGCCTCTAGCTCGGAACAGCGGCGTGCGTCTTACGCCGGGTTTTCTCGTGGACGGTCACATTTTATGGCCAGTTGAGAACATATGGTTCAGTGTAATTTCTCAGTTTGATTGTAAGTCCCGTTTTCTATACTGTGGCTATTTGCTGCACACTAGTGCACATGCAAAAAATGTTTTCTTGTGTGTGTTTGTGTTAAGCACTTCAGTCATGGTTGTTGTTGTTTTGGTCATTAGTTGTTCTTCTGCTTTGGTTTTGTTTGTATCCTTCATCTCACCAATTCAGTGGATTATTTCAAATGTCTAGTTTCAGTTGAATTTTTTAAAGTATCTTCTCAGATAAGGTGCGCCAGCACAAAGTCATCATCTTTCTTTCTTGTCTTTCTTGCTTTGCCTTTTTATCTTCCTTTGCTTTTTTTTTTTTTTTTTTTTTAGTTGGTATTGCATTTGGTGATAATGTATACTTATATTTGTGTAATAATGTGTTCTAATGTGCTGCCAACATACACATGACTCTGTCATGAGTATAAATTTGTGACCTCTCATAATGCTCAAACGTCCTCATGACACATTGCCTGGTAAACATGACAGTCTGATATTGTAATGTTGTCTTTGTCTTCACTGTGGATGGTTTGTATGGTGATCCGTCACTTATTCACTTTCAGTCACATTCTTCTTCTGATCTCTATCTTCACTTTTGTAGGGGTGAAAGTTGTCTGGAGCACAGATTGAGAATGTCGGAAATTAAATTTTCTGGATTGAGAACATTGAAAATCAAATTTTCTGGATTGAGAATGTTTGAAAATTAAATTTTTTGGATTGGCAAATGCAGCTAGGAACAAGTTTTGGATGATCGTGTAACCCTACCCTATTGGTGTGTATTTTCCGGATTGGGTTGAGCTTGAAAGGGATTTTCTGGATTTGGAAGCCTTTTCCTTTTTCACCCCGGCCACTGGATGGTGGTTTTCTCAGTAGAACAGCTCATTGTCATTTCGCCACTTTCATTCATATTCTTTCCCTGAAACACTCATAGTCATTGAATTGGGCATCTCGACCTAACCGGATGCTCCATATCCGTTGGAACTACAGTATTATGGGACATCGGCTGACCAGAGGAGTATAAGATTTGCACAGAATAAGAGAAAATGACGCAAAAACTGAAGGACATGTCAAAACCGGACACAACCGCCTCAGTGCACATATGCACCGGAAGCTCGGACTGGCCCCCTCTGCAGAGTGCAGTTGCGGCACCGGCAAGCAAATGGCAGAGCATGTCCTCCCGGCCAGCAGTGCCCCAAGCTCCAGGAGCTGCGTACAACAGTGTGGCCAGAAGAGACCAGTCTGCACTCAAAGCTGTACGGCAGCCGGCAGGAACTTCAGAAAACGGCCCACTTTATCGTGACAACCGGCCTGCCAGTGTGATCCCAGAGACCGCCAAGAAGAAGAAGAAGGACATGTGTCCACCTTGGTTTAAAAAAAAATCATCAGACATTTGCCTTTGGGGAGTGAATCGGTCCATGACTGATGCCCAGCATGGAAGCCCTGCCCACCCGTCTGCAGCCTGTGCTGTCTTTTGTGAGAGAGCTTCATGCTTCATGCGTGTGATCATAATGACCATCTTACAGGATAAAAGGATGGATTGGTGCTGGAATCGGAGCTTAGCCTGGTGGTGACCATTCTAATCCTTGCACCGTTGGCTTTAGGCGTTAGTCCATGAGCTTGCAGGGTTAGAGCTTAACCCTATTCCTACCAAGTGACTTATGCAGGAACTTATTCTCCTGCTCAGTGTAGAAGAATCTCAGTGAACGGACCACATAGGCTCTTTTAAAAAAAAAAGAAAAAAAAAAAAGCACGTTTGAGTTGGAATGACGGTGCACACTACCACGCAAGCAAAAGTCGTAAGAAAAATCAGAAGAATGGACAGTCCCAGTGTGAAATGTGTTGAGCAACTTCTGCCCAGATCATTTATCATTCAGTGAATTAACTTGCCGTCTTTTCACTTTTTTGTGCATTGTTTATGACATCGAAATGACAGTAGTATCATCATATTAAGTTTTACCTCTTTATTGATGGTGTACCAGTAATCAGAGTTTGCAGTATTTTTTCATTGTACTGTATGATAAACTGTGGTACATGTATATATTACTGTCTCAAGTACACCTCATTGTGTGGAGAGCTTTGTGTGAGTACTACCATCAGGTTTGTATGTACATGTATCTTGAGCATGTTGATTTTTGGTTTCTTTGTTTCATCTTTTCCTTTGAAGTCCTTTTTTTTTTCTTTTTTTTTTTTGTTTGTTTGGGTTTTTTGGTTGTTGTTTTGTTTTTAGGATTTTTTTTTTTTTTTTTTTTTTTTTGGGGGGGGGGGATGTCTCTGTCCCTCTTGGTTATTGCTTCTTTTTTTTTCTTTTTTTTTAAATTAATCCTTACACATTGCAGTGTTTAGCTTCTGATGAAATTCGTGTTTTTGTGCCTGTTCCAAGACAATTTTCCTCTCAAGGACTGCAGCTGTATGATTTGTTATTTTCACAGGCGAGAAGTGCCATTGTGCCCAGTCACATCCATTTTTAAACCCCTTTTAGAGAAGTTCTTTCCAAAAAGATGCCTTTTGTCAATAAGACGAAAATTACGCAATATTGTAAGTGAAATTTGCACTTGGTAACGGTTTTTGTTTTAATTATCATTATTATTCAGTAACCTCTGAGATGCGGGTTATACAAAAAAATTTGTTCATTTACTGGTAGACTTGTTGTTGGTTGGTTTTGTTGTTGTTATTTTGTTGGGGGGGGGGGTGTTTAGGCTTCTTTTTTTTTTCTGGGGGGGGGGGGGGTGTTTTGGATTTTTTGTTGGGTGGGGGCTGTTGTTTGTTTGGTTTTTTAGAAAGGTGGGGGGAGGGGGGGGGGGAGTAGCTGGGTTTGAACATGAAACGAAAGTTCAGTCAACGTGTATTGTACAGCCAGAATCCTCAAAAGTCTCAGACACAGCAAAAAGAGTTTTATGATCATGTTGTAAATTTGTTGTTGACATGGATGTCAGTCTTGCAGCAGTGCATTGGTACAAGTTGAACAATAAAAATAAAAAAAATAAAAACGTGGTGTACTTCCTTTTCTTGTTCAACTGGTGGAATGGTTGTTGAGGTCAGAATGATGACGTTACATGTAACAGTGTAATGGTGTTTACCATGTGTTGATGTGTGTGTGTGTGTGTGGCCACCCATGCGGAACGGTGTTTTTCATACGGGTTGTGAGGCCAGCCCCTCGGATTCATGATCAGAACGTATATGCGTACGCAGAGAAAATTCACTCCCTCCTATGTCAAAGTCAGACGATTTCATTCCTTTCTCTCGTACCGGTGTGTGGAGGAATGGACAAAGTGAAGGGAAAGACATGCATAAATGGTGCAACAATGACATTAAACAACAACAAATAATAATAATAATAATACGTGAAATAATAAATGACACTTTTCGGAAACGAAAGTTGTCGTCTACGATGCTTAGTACAGGTACATGTATATAAATTTACACTACGGGCGTCACTCTTGTCCTGTAGTACAGGGCCCGCATGTAAAAGTCAGGGTTAGGGAGTTTAGCCCCGGGTTAGACTGAGTCTAACCTCGAACTAAACTAGCTCTAGGGTTAATTTTCTGTTGTTTTATTTTTTTTTAACCAGGAAGCGGGTCCATTCCACCATGGTGCCTAAGCCATTATAGAAAGATTTTTGTCTTTCTTTCTTCGCTTCCTTTTTTATTTATTTTTGTTTGGGGGTTTCTTTTGTCCTAGTCTGGGTTAGGCCCGTAGCCGTGGGTTAAATTAACCGCGAGTTCTACGTACGGGCCCTGGTGTACAGTAAGAAAACCACGATATCATTCTGCTGAGTTTTACCGAAAGCCACGCCAAGATCGGAGTTAAGCAGATTTTGACAAGAGAAGTAAGAAACGAAACTGAAAGGATGTGGGACCACAGGTTTGGCATCACCATCGCTATCTGGAGAGAAAAAAGAAAAAGACGTAAGTGCTGATGAAACCTGTGGTGCTTCAGACCTTTTTACCAGATACCCGCATGTAGATGTGAGTCGTGTCGTGTGTGTACATAAGAGAGTTGATTTGCTCCCCGCCTTCCACTGTGTGGCCACCCTCTTCTAATTGCGAAAAAGCAAACACCGTGAGCTTCTGGCGACATAGTGACAGAATACACAGACGCTCTCAGCAACTCTGCCTCCCTGGGGAGTTTTATGTCCACGTCGGCGGAATAAGACTCCGGACAATTGGCTCCTAGGACATTTTGCTCTCGGGGTCCTTTCTTCCCCTTTGAGAACAACGGCCGGTGCGGGAGAACGTTTTCCTGGCCAATATGGGAGCAGATTGTCCTGTTTTTAAACGCCGGATGAATTGTCCGCGTTGATAGAGGGTGTACATACTCGTTATTTGTAATACCAGTTTAATTATTATTTGTCGACGTAAAAGCCCGCCCCCCCCCCTTCCACACACACACACGCACCCTGACGCAGGCACGCGCACGCACACACACACACACACACACACACACACACACACGTGTGTGCATACTTGATGTGTGTGTGTGTAAAAGTGTGAGATTTTTTTGTGCCACACAAAACATGTGAGTATTCCTGTGCCACCGGCGAACATTGCGTCTCCGTGCAAAGATGACTAATCCTACGAAAGTTGATTCACTGTTGGTAAATGGTAATAGTAGCCAACATAACGTGAGTCACGTGCTTGTCCTGTGAGTCAGTGACCTGTCATGTGCAGTGCTCTTGGCAAATCACAAAACGTAGGCATTTTAAAATAGCTTTGTACAAAACCCATGGTAGAAAATTCATCATTCCCTGCGTAAATTGTTGTGAACTTAAGCAGAGCCAACGAAATTAACTTTCGTTCTCTCTTGGTTTCGTTTCGTTCAAGTTTTGCGTACGGTGCAAAACACTTCTAATGGCCTATTAGTATCGTCATAATACTTTTAATAATGTTGATAATTACATCTAGCATAATATTATTATGATAAAATTGAAAAATAGAATAGGTTGGGTGGCGCTGCATCGCGGCGACGCGCTTCCCCGGGGGAAGCAGCCCGAATTTCCTGAAAGGGACATTAAAGTAGTAGAAAAAAATGTTTTAAATCAGTCGTTATGCCCAGACAACAGGCCTCAGGACATTTTCAGCCGTAAAGGTTAACGAAACGGTTGTTGCGTATAAATAATAATAATAATAATCTCATTAATATAGACCCTTTAACCCAAATATTTGACTCAAAGCCCCGCGAGATAAACTCAAAACGCACACTCACGTGAATCACACGCATTCTCTCACACACTGGACATGAACACGTTACAATCACGTGGTGCGAAGGGCCAGCTCAACAATTTAAGTTTCGGAATTTCAGAATTGCATTTTTTTTTTTTATTCTTATTATTTTTGGGAGCTGAACATTTCCAAAGCAGAGGGGGAGGAAACCGTAGTACCCGGAGAGAACCCCCGACGGTCGGCCCGAATGACCGCCGGGCGCCATACGAGAAAGAAAATCTTCGCCCCTAGTGGGACTCGAACCTGACCTCTCGCATTGGTGAATAAGTCTTAACCACTGGTCCACCGACCGCCTAATAAGATCTCATGATTCGAGTACATGTCCTTTTTCGTATTAATCCACCACCTGCGTCTTGCGCGACGTAAAGCCCTAAATAACTAACTCCCTCACTCCCCACCTGCGTACCAGAGTGGGAAACACAAGACCTTCACTATGTTATTTCGACCTATATTTCGTTACAAGTACTAACGCACAGCACTTCACTTCTCCATTTATGACTCATTCCAAATAACTTCCACCAAAGTCCCACTGACATTTTTTTTTTTTTTTTACCGCAAAGAAGGACATCTGTCAAAACATCACGCAAGACCGGCAAGACAAGGTCACATACCAGAATTTTTTAAAAAATTTATTTGTTTTTGTTTTGTTGTTTTTGTTTTGTTTTATGTTGTTTTGTTTTTTGTTGTTGTTGTTTTTGGTTTGTTTGTTTGTTGTTGTTTGTTGGGGTTTTGTTGTTGTTTTATTGGGGGGGGTGTTAGTGTGTGCGTGTGTGGGGAGGGGGGGTGTAAGTTTGTGTGTGTGTGTGTGTGTGTGTGTGTGTGTGTGTGTGTGTCTTTTGTACTTTTTCAGGGATGAAACATCTTTGTTTGGGTGTGGGGGGGGGGGGGGGGCGTGTGTTGGCAGCTGGGGGCCAGTGTACATATATTATTTTTCAGTCAAGAGCTCAGCTTTAGAACTGTGAACATCACTATTACAGCGAGATATTGAAGGAATGTACAAGTACCACTCTTCACCAAACAGAAATGAAATACCTGACCTTGTGTCAGAAAACCGAGCATAGAAAATGAATTCTTCAGTCACGAGTCCTTTCAGAACTCAGCCTCACTAATATCACAGTCAGAACACATGAAGGATGTTGAACTACTCCCCACCCCACCCCACCCCACCCCACCCTCACCCCCCTACCCCCAATAGTGATGTGGACTGGTGACCTTATTCCTGAAGTGGTTTGTTTGACGATTGGCTGTTTGCTCACAGCGTGTCGCTGCAGTCGACTCGTCGGGTGAGAAGCGACTGCTGGAGATGCTGTTGCATGAGGGATCTTGGCAGCTCATCCACCCGTAGGTCTGTAGGGTCCTCAACCCATTTTTGAGGATGGTCGCTCTCTGGGGAAAATTCAACTGACTGTCATAGTGCTGACCACGTTCGCTTGGGGGTCGTCGTAAGCTGTCAGAATGGTTGAGGATTTTGCCGCGAATTCTTTCAGCAAAGGAGGAAGTGTGCTCGTTATTCTGAGCGAAGCGTGTTAGAAGCTGTGACGAAATTGGAGACCTTGATACCGTTCTGCGGGTTTGACGGGTCCTCGAATGTCAGGTGAGTCTAAAGTAATAAGCCTAAACCATATTAATAAAGTAGTGAGTGTCTTGCTAAGCTAGTCGGGAGTTTGTATTCAAAATTAAGTTACAAGTAAGCCTTACACTTCTTTCTGCTGATCACGCTCAGACTACGAACAAGTTTCCAGTGAAGTTATTTGCAAACAGAAGTTCCAAATTTGCCGAGCGTAAAACATGCAAAAGGGTTTATATAATAAGTAAAAAGACTTGACGAATCTTGCGACGGTAGTTCTCTTATTTCTATCTTTATTTCGTCATCACTTGCAAATCATTTGAAAGAAATGCGCGCGCACACACACACACACACACACACACACACACACACACACACACAACGCGCCCGCACCCAACCCCAAGAAATGTCGTTGGTTCAAAGAATGGATATAATAATAATAACGGATATACTACTACTACTACTACTACTACTACTACTACTACTACTACTACTACTACTACTACTACTACTACTACTACTAATATGAAGCGCTTATTCTCAGTGAGCTCTAAGCTCGTACAAAGATAAACGGACTAAAATGCTTAAAAGAGCTAAAAACTAAAACTAGTAAAAGAGCTAAATGAAATAAAAGAACTAAAACAATATCATATAATTTTGAGTTACACGCAGAGACACAATTTCTGTTTGCTCTTAAAATCCCTTCGTCGGACACCCCTTTCAATTTCACACGTTTATATATATAGTATTTATATATAGTAATCACAGCCTTGCACAACATCTGGGAACCGCGGGTTTTTTTGTTTTTTTTTTTTGGTTTTTAAAGAGAGAGAGGACTGCCTTCACTTAGTAAAAAGGATCCAAGCGCCACGAACTTGATAAGCACGTAAGCCCTTCTACTACTGAACGGTGGAGACGTACTGACAGAAAACGCCAGCAGCATCCTCTTCAAAATTGTATGTTTGCTTTCCTTTTCATATATACGCACTGACGCAAAATGAATGTCGCAGTTTATACTTTCTCTACGGTTATGAATGCATCTGAGATGGCTGGCCGACCGAAGCACTGAACAAACATTGCTATTCAAGAAGCATGAGCAGGCTCTAAGCTGAAAAGAACCTGCACAGCCAGGGTCTTCAGTGATGGTGGGAAAGCCGATTTCAAAATGGATGCTGGGTGGTGTCAGTGAATGATAGGAGTGCGTTTCGTGTCTGGATGCTTAAATTCAGCACAGCATGCGTCAATAGGGTGTAGTATAGAAGAAAAAAAATGTTTTGAAGTATATACATGATTATATACTTATTGAGGTAGGCCTACGGTGTGTGGTAAACACAGTATTATTGGAGACAGGGTGTGTCCTTTTCTTTCTTCATACGCCCCTAACATTTCGACATTGATTTCATCAGGAGGATGTCTTTCGGACAGAACTTGAAAAGATCAGAATTTGAACCAAAAACTTCAAAACACACCCAGAGGACGATTGCCACGAGATAAATATCTTTTTGGTATACTGCAGTTTTTCATTTTGTTTGCACTCGCTTTTTTTTCTTTCTTTTTTGTAAGTACCATGATAGGGTGTGTTTCTTTCCTGCTACGCCCTAGCTGTTCGAAATTCCTTTTTTAACCGGGCCCCATAGTGTAGTGGTTAGCACTTCGGACCATGAACCGGGAGACACGGGTTCGAGTCCCATTCGAGACAAGCGGAATTTTTCCTATCTGGGTCGGCTCCTACCCAGAGCGGGTGTGCTATGGACCCAACGGAGAAGTTGTTGCCACACAGACGAGATCCACCCACTTCACGGGTGCGACTTTGGGGGTGCTTCCCTTGGTATGACACGTCTTATGATGTGGCTGATTATACGGCCGGCACCGCCGGTGCCGTAGTTCCCGGGCCTGGTTAACGCCGGCATATTTATGACGGGAAGCGTGGAATGCGGCCCTGTCCCGCAGTCCCACACTACACGGACCTCCATAGCATCATCTTACCATCATCCTCATCTCCATCATCATGCATAATACACGTATATATATATATATATATATATATATATATATATATATATATATATATATATATATATATATATATATATATATATATATATATAGAATAGGAACAAAGGCGTCGCTAAATCCGAAAACATGCGCTCAATCAGGTCAATTTGAAAGTAGGGGAAGTAAGTAAAGCTGAGAGCGCTCCCTAGATCTAGAAGATGTGTGCTTTGTATGCCAGTGGACAAGTCCGCCTTGCCCTATATTGGCTACAAGCCACATTGGAAAGGGGGGGGGGGGGGGACCTACCATGCTACCGCTGAAACGTCTAACAGATCTAAGGGTATCTCACCATTCATAGGGCCCCCATTCCCCTCCCACTGGCATACAAAGCACACATCTTCTAGATCTAGGGAGCGCTCTCAGCTTTACTTACTTCCCCTATATATATATATATATGCCTCGTCCATATATGCCCCAACTTTCGCGCCCTCTGTGGATTCCACCCATGACCAGGGAGGAACGCCACTGGAGCTGGCAAAGAGTTGGGACCAAAAAAATCCTTTTTACAGAGTCCAGCAAACAAAAAGTCAAAAAAGTTAAAAAGTTTATTCCTGTGACCTTTTCTGGGGTGTAGAGGGAATACAGGAAGTCAGAGCAAAAATGAATACTCTGAATATAGGAAACCGCAGCTGAGTGTACAAAGGACAAGACAAAAACACACAAAGAGTACAACAACACTGAAAAAAGTGCACAAATTCAGGGGTTAACAACACACCCCCAGGGCCCGTATGTAGAACTCGAGATTAATTTAACCCACGGCTACGGGCCTAACCCAGACTAGGACAAAAGAAACCCCAAAACAAAATTAAATAAAAAAAAGGAAGCGAAGAAAGAAAGACAAAAAAAAAAAAACCAAAAAAAAACCCTACAACGGCATAGGCACCTTGCTGCAATGGACCCGCTTCCTGATTTAAAACAAAAACAAAACAACAACAACAACAACAAAACCCCAGAAACTCTAACCCTAGAGCTAGTTTAGTTCGAGGTTAGACTCTAACTCCCTAACCCCGACTTTTACATGCGGGCCCGGAGAGACAATGACTGTTTGCGAAATACGCAAGTCTTATACCACTTTGCTGTTTTTGATCACCTTGGCTAGGTTTAGCATTGCTTTCTATGACACTTCCATGGACATCAAAACGCTGTACTGGTCTTCTGCTCAAACCATTCGAAATTACTGTCCACGTGTAACGATTTTTCCCTAGAGATGCTCTTCTCTCTTTAGGTAAATTTACCTTTTGCATCCAACGTTGGCAGTTTACTGACAGCTCCGGGCATTCGTGTTCACGCGAAAATAGACGTCGCGTGAATTTGGTATTTACTTTTTCCAGTGATCATCTCCGTGTTACCGTATAGTCTCTCTGGTATGGTATGGTATGGTATGGTATGGTATGGTATGGTATGGTAGACTTCTTCTCGGCGCACATATCCATCTCTTCTGAAATGCTCATGGCGCCGCAGGGCTGGAGAACGAAGCAATGAAAGCCTGCTGCCGCTGAGCGCTACTTTATGTGCATACCTTCACCCTGCTTTTCACTCTGGTGCGTGCGACAGTATTTCTGTTTACCACGCCACCGGCCACAGCCTGCTCTTCTTCGAAAGATGGACGTGGTGTTTTTAGCGTGCACACTTGATATTTGTGCGTGCGTGTGTACACGGGGTCGGGACAGGCACAGCGGACAAGTCTGCACGTGATTTTGTCTCTGTTTGGAAAGGAACAATCCACCCAAACTCCTGCCTGCCAGGGATTCGAACCGGGCGGCTCAGGATCCAAAGTCGGAGACCTTAACCACTAGACCAAATCCCCTTGCATAACTTACAGCTTTTGGCACAAGTTGTATCACAGATTCATTTTCTTCTTTACTAAATGCAGGTTTCTCTGTGGTGCCGTAATCTTTTACCCTTGAATATGAAAACAACGTTAATGCTGATTCTTAAGAACAGGTTTACATGTGTTGTTTTCTGAGGCAGACTGCTGAAGGATCTGTAACGGAACCACAACAAGAAGCGTGAACAAGGGAAGCAGCAGGCCTACAGAACAATGGATGCAAAAGTGCTGAAGAGAAGTCTTGCTGTGGTGTCGCTCAAGGTATTGCTGGTGGGGATATTTTGGACGGAGGAGCTTGTATCAGCACGTGAGTATTTGGGGTTTTTTGTTTGTTTGTTTGTTTGTTTGTTGTTGTTGTTGTTGTTTTTTGTGTGTTTTTTTTTTTTTGGGGGGGGGTGTTTGGGTTTTTTTTTTGTAGTATACCTCTCTCTTTCGGGGAGCCGGGATAGCCGGATGGTAGAGCTTTGGGCTGTCAATGCTCAGGTCGCGAGTTCGAATCTCGGCTGGGGCCAAATATTTGTGCTGGCCATTTTTCTCGTAGCCCCGTCTTTGTTATCACCCGTATGTGGTGGAAAACACCAACCCATCTCTCTCTCTCTCTCTCTCTCTCTCTCTCTCTCTCTCTCTCTCTCTCGGGGAGCCGGGATAGCGGGATGGTAGAGCTTTGGGCTGTCAATGCTCAGGTCGCGAGTTCGAATCTCGGCTGGGGCCAAATATTTGTGCTGGCCTTTTTTTTTTTAATCGTTGCCCCGTCTTTGATATCACCCTTATGTGGTGGAAAACACCCACCCACCAACCCACCCCTCTCTCTCTCTCTCTCTCTGTGTGTGTGTGTGTGTGTGTGTGTGTGTGTGTGTGTGTGTGTGTGTGTGTGTGTGTGTGTGTGTGTGTGTGTGTGTGTGTGTGTGTGTGTGTGATGTTCAAGTTTCTCGGTGTAAGACTTCGTACACCAGATAGCTGTGTAACATACACTCTCAAAGAACAGTCATAGGCACATGATGCGCCAGTCCACACAGTCACCGATAATAGAACTTAGAAGAGCTTATAAACGACACTTCAGTTTTCACTTCACTGCCTACTTCATCCTCAAGATCAAAAGTGTTGCGGCGGCCGGATTATCCAATTTGATCCTGCAACATCTCGCCGCTAAACCTTCTCACGACACTTAGCTTTGATGAGGTCAGTCACTGTGGTCCATCCCCTCCGATCCTTTGAGCGGCTGTATGGTCTCACAGCATGCCCCCCCCCCCCCCCCTTTACTTCTTCCCTCCCCACCCCTCTCTCAAACGTCACCCTGACCTCTGTGATTGTTCCCCCTTCTAAGAGTGGCGGGCCTTGTTTGCCAACACACCTCTCCAAGTCCTCTGTACGTACAGTGCAAAGAAACCGCCCATCCTCTTTCTGTCCGTGTGCAGTATTTGTTTTGTACGCCAGAAGTGCAGCTGCTGGCAGAGAAATGATACAATTTACGTGAAATAATGAGACGTCCTTTGCCCCCTTTTCCTGTTCCATCCTATTTATTTCCGCGTGAGGGTTTAAAACAAAAAGACCTTCAAAGCTTTGCAGGTGAAGAGTCTAGTAGTTTTCTCAGTAGGATTCGGGCCCTGCGCTTTTAGAGAGCGGAGCAACAACAACAGGTTTTCTCAGTAGGATTCGGGCCCTGCGCTTTTAGAGAGCGGAGCAACAACAACAGGTTTTCTCAGTAGGATTCGGGCCCTGCGCTTTTAGAGAGCGGAGCAACAACAACAGGTTTTCTCAGTAGGATTCGGGCCCTGCGCTTTTAGAGAGCGGAGCAACAACAACAGGTTTTCTCAGTAGGATTCGGGCCCTGCGCTTTTAGAGAGCGGAGCAACAACAACAGGTTTTCTCAGTAGGATTCGGGCCCTGCGCTTTTAGAGAGCGGAGCAACAACAACAGGTTTTGAAAGATGGAGAGAGAGATATCAATGCAAAGAATCCCGGCGGTAAAGTGCGATGGTGGGTTCCCCATCCGAAAAAACGTGGAAAGAAAGACACACACAAAAAAAAGAAAAAAGAGGAACGTCCCAGGAGAAAGGTCACGGTGTTCTTTTTGATGCACACGGATTAATTCATACACTGGAGAAAAGCTGTATACTTGCTGAGAAAGGCAGGGATTTATTCTGGTTTGACTGACTGAATTTGCGCAGCTGTGTCATTTTGTCCTCCCGTCTTTCCAACTGAGCTACAAGTTTTAAAACGCTTGTGGTGAACGAGAACTTTTGGTAGAAGACACACAGTTCTGCACTCACAGGGTTTTTATTATTCATTTATGAGTGTCTTCATTCATTCATTCATTCATTCATTATCCCTTTTTAGATAGGTAGGGCGAAGCATGAAAACGAGCTTTTTGACGTTCAAAAAGCTTTGCATGGCTGTATATGCAAAATACTGACTGCAGCGACAGAAAGTGCTTGCCGGTCATTGTGTGGTGCGTGCGCACTCAGGCGGGGAGACAACTAAAGTTTACCGTTCAGGAATTCGTCTGCTACGCAAAAGCGCCAGTACATTGGGCGAGCAGATGAGAGCCCCGCTCACACAAAATTTATTATTTGCGATAATTTTTATTAGCATTAAGTTTCAGTTATTTAGTCTCTGATTTGGAGAATTGTAGTTGTGGCCGTGGTGCTTCTGATGGCGTATGCATCCCTAAAAGCCGGCTCTTAACTGGGCACCGCGGAGCGCCACAGTCACTCCACAGTTGTGACATAGCTGTAATTTGAGGGGTTTCCGCCGTTGTGGCGTCATCACAGCAACCTGGATTTCGTGAAATAGCCACAACTGTGACTGGTGGCCGGTTTCCACAACAGATTCTGATTGGCTGTGCTACGTCACTCGGCGCGCAAACATGGCGGACAGTGCATCCTCAATCGGTAAATTTGTCACCGAGCACAGCTGTGTTCAGTTTTGTAGTTAGTAGACACACCGAGCGCAACGACTGTGATGTGCACATGTGTGTTTCGCGCGCTGTGCCCAGTTAAGAGCGGGCTTTAGTTTTTCACGACCATGCACAGCGTTAGTGTAGAGCCCTTGCATACCGTTGCCAACCACACACCTAGACCCCGGGCGCTGACGCGTGAGGACGCTGTTACCAAGCACCCACAACCCATGTTATCTCCGCTCTCACTGTGGCCGCTATGCCCAATTTTTCCAATCAAAAATATTTTTCCAAAAACATTCTTATAATCATCTTTCAAACCATACCAAACACGATAAGGAAACATCTGACGAACACCTCTTGGGAAAAAAATCGAAAAAAAATCTAAAATCACCCCATTGGCAAGGGTTGCGCACGCACACAGTGCCTGGGTCACGTGGGAATTCCACTGCGCGCGGTCAAGGTCGGTCGGCAATGAGTTTAGCCTATCGTTCTCATGTTCCTGCTGCTACTGTGTATCGTTGTTGTAGTTGTTTTTCGTTGTTGCTCTCAAACTCGTTTCATCTGTTTCTTCCACAGAGGACAGTCCATGTGACGATAGTAACGCCATTTTCCTGCCCCAAAATGGCCAGTGCCTAGTTCCGGTGAAGGTTGCCAGGGACTGGGTGGGGGCGCAGTCAGCGTGCGAGAGGGGCGGTGGCGACCTCTACCGGCTGAATGCCGACTACCTGCTCACTTCCAGCTCTGAGTTGGCGTCCTGTCTCCGAGCTATCCCGTCCGTTGACAACCTTGGCGACGACTTTTGGATCGGTGCTGTCAGCGCTTGGTCAAGACACTGGTTCTGGATTAATGGTGAGACTACTAACAGCGACCGATTTCATTCTAATTATTAATTAATTACATTAATTACATTGAATTCTGAGGGGGAAAACTGCCGCTTACTAAGGCTGTTTGCCAAAGGTATGGATCGATCAATCAATCAATCAATCAATCAGGCAATACTTGATTAATCCCTTCCGGGAAATTACAGGAACATACGAACAAGAGAAAACACAAGGCAGACTCGTCGCTACTAGCGCAACGCCATAGATGTTCCCTTTGGGCTGTTGCGATCAGTCGCGTGACTTTGTGGCTTCTACTGGGGAGCCGGGGTGGCCGAATGCTAGAGCGTTGGGCTTCTAATGCTCGGGTCGTGAGTTCGTATCCCGGCTGGGGACAAATATTTGTGCTGGCTTTTTCATCAGTCGTTGCCCCGTCTTTTGGTATCACCCTTATGTGGTGGATAAGGACGTTAAACCCTCGAACACCTACCCCCCCCCACCCTTGTGGCTTCTAATAGTGTACGTTGTGTGTGTGTGTGTGTGTGTGTGTGTGTGTGTGTGTGTGTGTGTGTGTGTGTGTGTGTGTGTGTGTGTGTGTGACAGAAACGCTGCTGAACCCCATTCAGTATGTGACGGGTAACGTGTCAGCACTGTCCGAGCCGGAGTTTGAAGTGTGCAGTAACTACCTTAGTGTCGACTACTGTGTGTTCGTCTGTCGGGACAATGCTGCTGTCTATACTGCGCTACACGTGAGTACTACTGCTACTGCTACTACTACCGCTACTACTGCTACTGCGTCTTCTACTGGGGGAGCCGGGGTGGCCGGATGGTAGAGCGTTGGACTTCTAATGCTCGGGTCGTGAGTTCGTATCCCGGCTGAGGCCAAATATTTGTGCTGGCTTTTTCGTCGTTGCCCCGTCTTTGATATCACCCGTATGTGGTGGAAAAGGACGTTAAACCCCCAAACACCCACCCACCCACCCCGCGTCTTCTACTGCTACTACTACTGCTACAACTAACTGACTGCTACTGCTACTACTACTACTGCCACTATACTGACTGCTACTGCTACCACTACTACTGCTGCTACTACTACTACTACTATTACTGCTACTACTGCTACTACTTCTACTTCTACTGCTACTACTACTACTACCACTACTTCCACTACTACTACTACTACTTCTACTACTACTGCTACTACTACTACTACTTCTACTATTGCTGCTACTACTACTACTACTACTACTACTGCTGCTACTACTACTATTACTACAACTACTACTACGACGACTACTACTTCTACTGCTACTTCTACTGCTACTACTACTACTTTAGATTAGCTCTGGGCCCCGGCACACGCTGAGAGCCTGCAGAGAACTCGCACGCTCGCCGAATGGCCTTTCTGTTCACACGCTACCAGCGTGCACTGGGCGGACAGCGCTGCCGGCCTGGCGCTGGACAACGTGCAAAGCGCGATAGCGCGCGGTCAGCGGGGACTGACTAGCGTGGTGGGGAGGGGGGGCGGGAATTAATAGGACCGTGTTCTATCCACTGGCGTGCCGACGGCGTCCCTCGGCAGTGCCCCTGGTGAGCCGATTATATTGGCAGAGTAAAACCCAAACAATGACATAATGAACGCATAAATCGCACACAAATACACGCCTACAAGCACGCAGCCATACATACATGTAGTGGAACACGCGTAAGTCGAACGCAATGGACGAAGTACGTGATCTGTGTGCAGTTCCGGACAGCCTCTTTCTGCTGCTTCTGCAGTTTCTTCCTGATGGACGACCTGGTGCGACCGGCCGGTGAGCTGAGTTTCTTCAGACCTGACAGGACGTCATTCTACGTAGCTCCTGCTCGCGAAGGTAAGTCGATAACTAACGAACGAACGAACGAACTAACTAACTAACTAACTAACTAACGAACGAACGAACGAACGAACTAACGAACTAACTAACTAACTAACTAACTAACAACCAACCACACATGTTAACGTGTGAGCGTCAGTGGTGTCCAGCTACGGGATCGAGCGAGAGGATCGTGTGTGTGTGTGTGTGTGTGTGTGTGTGTGTGTGTGTGTGTGTGTGTGTGTGTGTGTGTGTGTGTGTGTGTGTGTGTGTGTGTTGTGGTGTGTGTGTGTGTGTGTGTGTGTGTGTGTGTGTGTGTGTGTGTGTGTGTGTGTGTGTGTGTGTGTGTGTGTGTGTGTGTGGGAAGGTCCCTAATGGTGACAGGTAAAGCGTTCCAGACAGAGGGGGCGGCGTAAGAAAATGAACGTTCGCCAGCTGACTTCAGAGTTGTTCTTGGAACCTCTAACAGTTTTTCTGGTCAGGTGGCTTGTTTGGTCGGCAAGTTCGTTAGTTCAAAGGCTGAACGGCTCCTCAAGCTGTAGTTCAAAGCTTAGTTGCTACGCAGTGATGAATAATCGTGTCAACAGTGCAGAAACAGCGATCATAGTTTTGATAACATTCTTCATGTCAATCGCCAAGTTCCCTCGGGCAAAAAAAACGTGTCGTCTGCAAAGACAATTTGCTTCAGTAAACATGAATTATTCAACAACGCGCGGCAAAGCTCAGAAATGCAAACATGTAAATGGATTACAAACAAAGTTTCCAATTAGAATTGCATTTCAGATCAGTAATGTGTTTCCATCGGCTGTGTTGATGCTGAATTTCTGTAGTGCGTGCTGTCCCTTTTTGTCGCAGTACATTAAATCGGAATGCAAATGATCCTCGTGAAAAAATCTCTCTGTGTATTTATTGGGTAATTTTAAAGTATATTTGATGTTTTAGTGACGTAGAAGTATTTTTTATCGGTTTTCCCCCCTCTCTAGATAGTCTAGCAGCTCCAAGTTTTAAATCCTTCTTCACGCACTGTTGGAAAATAAATTTAGGATCATTAGCCTGCTAGCGTGAGACAGCAATCTGCTCTGTAATATTTCAAGTTATTCAAATTTATCTGTTTCAACTTGCCTTCTACTGATTTATGTTACCGTGGTGCCTGCTGTTTTAGCATGTGTTCTACGTGCGTGTGTGTGTGATGTGTGAATGTTGCAATGGGTTGATGTAGTTTTCAAGAATTGCTCTGTATAAATGTGATTTATTCTTCTTATTCTTATTCTTATTATCATCATGGTTATTGCGTCTGCAGGCAACGAAAAGAAAAATAATCTGTTAGCAGCAGACGTGGCTTGAATACAAATCGTCACTGACAAAGTTTTGTCATCATCATTGTTTCTGACTGGACTTAACAGTGGACTTGACTTGACTTACTCTCTTACCCAAACTTACATACAACATTGCACAGTACTAAAACTTTTTTTTTTTTTTTTTGGTGACAGGAAACCTGATACGCCTAGCGGCTTCCGATACGTTCTCCGACACGGAGACCCTATGCGCCATCGTGGACTCCACAACCTACGAAACTGGTGAACTGAACAGTCAGACATGCTTCTCCGAGTCACGTTTCCTGTGTGGCCTTGGTCAGTAAATAATGGCCACGTTTACATTAGCTTAAAATACCGCCCTGAGAACGCTCTGAGAGCGCCCTGTCGCGTTTACACTTGGACAAACCGCTCTGTAAGCGCACCGCTTTCAGACTACCTACAGTGGGTAGTCTGAGGGCGCTCTAGCTTAGGGCGCTTTCGTCACGTCACGTGGGGCCCTGTGTCACCGTAGCAACAGGCCATTTTTGCAAAGAGATCGTTTTTTTCTGCCAGGCATACAAAAACACGTGCTTTCTGGGCGCTGCCATCTTAAATAACTATGTCACATTCCTCGAGAGCACGTGACATATCGACTCCCCTTCCACGATTGTGTAATGTAAACGCCGTGGAGCGCTCTCAGTACGGTGCGCTTTAGGGGCGCCCTCAGAGCGCTCTGTAATGTAAACGGGGCCATTATGAAACCTAATGAATCTTTAGAAGAACGGGGGGGGGGGAGGGGTTGGGGGGGGGGGAGGGGGGGGGGGGGGGGGTTACGTCCTTTTCCACCACATACGGGCGATATCAAGGACGAAGGACGGGGCAACGATGATAAAGCCAGCGTACATATTTGTCCCCAGCCGGGATCGAACTCACGACCCGAGCATTAGAAGTCCAACGCTCTACCATTCGGCCACCCCGGCTCCCCGGGGGTGGGGGTGGGGGGGCGAGGGAGGTGAGGGGGAACGATTCGGACATATCCTTCCGAAACACCCTAAATTTCCCACCACTGACTGAGGGACAAAAACGAAACCTCGGACACAAAAGAAATGGTATGGTATGGTATGGTATGGTAGACTTCTCCTCGGCGCACGTATCCATCTCTACTGAGATGCTCATGGCGCCGCAGGGCGGGAGGACGAAGTAGCCAAAGACTGCTGCCGCTAAGCGCTACTTTATGTGCAAACCTTCACCCTGCTATTCACTCTGGTGCGTGCGACAGTATTCGTGTTTTCCACGCCACCGGCCACAGCCTGCTCGTCGCTGAAAGATTGAATGTAATGTAAACGGGGCCATGGATTTTCCAACTGTGCGCAGGTACTCGGTTTGCAAACGACTTCAGGTTCGTTTCTCTTCATCTAGCACCAGTGATGGTATCTTAATCTCACTTTCTGTCTCAGGAAACAACACAGACTGTAGCAACCCAGAATGCACCGGACTTCGCTGCAGGTTCCGGGTTCGCGACGAATGCGTTCAAAGCGACGGGCGCCCGATGACGTGGCTGCGCGCACGCGCAGAATGCAGAGCTGCTGGTGGCGACCTCTGGCAACTGGGCACGCTAGATGACATGAAACAAGTGTCGGATTACATCGTGCCCAACGCGCCGTATTGGATCGGCGCCACAGATCACTTCTGGTACTTCAGTGCAGGTAAATACAGTATTCCCGATGGCGCACAGATGTGCGTATTTGTACGCACAAAACTTCAACTGACGCACACATCTGAGAACAGTGCGTCACTGAGAGGGGACGCACGTTTTCTTTGTGTCGCCGTCACAAACTGTATTTTTCCAACACACTCCCTGAAACTTGATAAACTAAAAACGATCGGTAACTAGCAGCGGACACTACTCTCTGTCTCTCTCTCTCTCTGTCTCTCTGTGTGTGTGTGTGTGTGTGTGTGTGTGTGTGTGTGTGTGTGTGTGTGTGTGTGTGTGTGTGTGCGCGCGCGCGCGCAGCAAGTCCTTGGTACTTGGAGGGCAGCGCTCTATGAAAACTATGTATTATTATTATTATTATTATTCGTCTGCGACCGGCCATAATGTACCACGTCACAATGTATCTTACACTTTGGAATACAAAACGTAGTCGTTCAAGCGCCCTAACTCTAATTAATAAACCTCAGCTCTTTTCCTGGCCTGACCTTCAAATCTCGGCCAGTCTAGACCGAAAACAAAGCAAAAACAACAACAACAACAACAAAACCCCCCCCCCCCAAAAAAAAAAAAACAAAAAACAAACGTGAAAGCGGCTGGGACAAAGTACCTTTGGTACATAACATTAATTGTGGTCGGAGACAAGATAAATAATGTTGCCTATCATTGCCAGCCCTAGTGTTCGCGGGGTGGCGACAGACTCGGTGTAACTGCGTTGACAGACTAAACCACTGGATACACAAAAACATGACAAGAGCTTTTAGCAAGCTGGTTCTCACAGGCCTGTCACTCACTGACTATTTATTCTTTACTAAACAACATTAGAAACCAGTAATGTTGTGCCACGACCAACAAAACGTACCAAACAAGGACGTATACTGTTAGATGATCCCAAGTAAGGCTGACCCCAAAAAAAAAAAAAAGTTTAAAACATAGTTATTTTGATGCAACTAATCGCGTGACCTTGACCGTGACCTCGACTTCACGTGACCGTGACCTTCACCTTGCAGAGAGCAGCGTATTCGGGGTGCAGGAGCCGAACTACGAGACCTGGCGGTGCGGTCACATGTTCCTGGAGAGGTCAGGTGACTCGGGAGAGCCACTCAGATGGGAGTGGGCCGCCACTCGGTGTGACCAGCAGAAGTCCTACATCTGTCAGTACGGTTAGTATTCCTCCGTGATGGTGGGTGCGTGGGTGGGTGCGTGGGTGGGTGTTTGGGAGTTTAACGTCCTTGTCCACCACGTAAGGGTGACATCAAAGACGGGGCAACGAGAGAAAGGCCAGCACAAATATTTGGCCCCAGCCGGGATTCGAACTCACGACCCGAGCACTGAGAGTCCAACTTCCTCCGCGAAGGTCCGTTAAGGACAATATGGTTGTTGTTGTTGTTATTGTTGTTGTTGTTGTGTTTGTTTTTTAAAAACGTGTCCGCGATACCTCATGTACATGAGTTATGTATGTATATGAGAATTTGAAACGATACAACAAAACGTTTTCAGAGCACCGGTGTAACACGCCGGATGCACCCCCCCCCCCCCACCAGCGTTAAGTACCCCGGGTCTAAGCGGCTTTAGGCTGGAAGTGCCCCGGTGTCACAGGATATTTCGGAACCGGACGAATGGGAACCATTCCCATTTATCCTGGCCCTGGTGGCAGGATTTTTCAGAACCATTCCGATTTATCCTAGGATAAATGGGAACAGGGTTAGGGTTATCCTAGGATTATCCTAGGATGAATGGGAATGGTTCCGAAATATCCTAGGATTTTTGGGAACCGGTTCCGATTTATCCTGGTTCCGAAATATTCTACGACACAGAGTCAGTGCAGCTTTAGGCTTGAGGTCCTCCTGAGTACAGCTGGCCTGTTACCTGACACCAGTCTTCAATGCCTTTCAAATCAGCCTCAGTCAAAAAAAAAACAAAAAAAACTTGAGAAAGTCAGATAATCGAAAGAGGGGCGGCAACCTAATAAAGCCTTTTGGTTTTTCCGATGTGCAGATGTGACGGATTTTACGGCGGAGCAGCGGAACCAGACAGTTATCTGTCCTTGGGACATCCCCACTCCAGCGCCCACAGTGACGTCACCGACAACCCTGTCACCCACAGAATCCAGTACCAACGTTAACGGTTCTTCTGTCCCGCCTGTTGGAACGGCGGGTGTCGATAGTAAGTATATATACGGACACTTTGGAGGGGTACTTACGAACTGGAGGACCTTTTGTGTTTTCACGGACACGAGAAAAGAGCTTAGACACGGGCACGAGAAAAGAGCTTAGACACGGACACAGACACGAGAAAAGAGCTTAGAGTGCAGGTCCTATTTAATGCTTGTAACTTTGAACCGACACCGGCAACGTCAGTGCGAGCGCGACCCTCCGCCATCTTGAAATCAGATGGCCAATCAGAGAACACTTCGGCTTTCGGCTAGCTTTTCCTCGCATTGCAGGCTGAGCGAATTCCGAATAGTCCGAAACGGCCTCGGCTGGCGAGGAAAATTTGTCATTTCGCCGAATGACTTTTTTCCCCTCGGGAATAGCATTAGGCGAATATTTTCGCTACATTAATAACGGCCTTTAGGCGGGAAACACAGACGTTTCGGCTGAATAATAATAATAATAATAATAATAAACTTGTAGAGCGCGGAGTTCTGCTTAGAAAAACACTCAATCCGCTTTTTGCTCACGCATACACACAGCATTCACATGCACACATTTATACACATCAATACAGGCGGTGGGGTTTAAACTTAAAGATTAAAAGCCAGTTTGAAAAGATGTGTTTTGAGTTGTGCTTTAAACTGTAGGAGGGAAGGGATGTTTCTCAGAGAAGATGGTAAGCAGTTCCAAACGCGGGGGGCACTTTAACTGAAATAACGTTGGCCAAATGTTTTGGAAAATTTTACAGTTGGTGATGCGGTTCATACGATCTCTGTCTGAAACAAATAAGAAATTAATGGTGATGAACATTTAGGAAAATATGCCCACGGCGTAAGAAAATATTTACCACTAATTATCTTAAATCACTAGCTCTTCACCTTTTCCAAAACAAAAAACAAAAAACCCCAAAAAAAAAAAAAAAATTATTTCGGAAGTCCTTGAGTGAAAAAGTAATTGCTTGAAATTCATGAAAATTTTTGAGATTCGATAAACTCTCAGATTCGACCAAGACATCGGGTATGTCTCTGATGACAATACTTCGCTGTTCCATTTCAACAGATAAGTACCTTGGTGTGTGTGTGTGTGTGTGTGTGTGTGTGTGTGTGTGTGTGTGTGTGTGTGTGTGTGTGTGTGTGTGTGTGTGTGTGTGTGTGTGTGTGTGTTCCAGCTTCCTACCCGATCATCCCTATCATCGCCGCCTGTATCGCGGCGCTCGCTATTCTCCTGTGCGCGATCTTCGTTCTGGGCTACAGCAGACGACGGTAGGACAAATTTGGTTACGCAATGTGTCGGTTATTTTGAGAGAAATGTGGTAGATAAGAACAACTATCGATTTAACTCTCAGCTGTCACGAGAGGCCTAGAATTGACTCTTAAATTCTTCAAAATTAGTTTTTTTCCGGGGGGGGGGGGGGGGGGGGTAGGCGGCTCCTGGACCCTGGCCTTCGGAAAGAAGCTTCGGTATTTTCAGAATTGCTAAGTTTCGTCGATGCGGTTTGTTATCACTTTAACAAAAAAATTATTTGAGTCCTTTTCTCCTATTGGTTATCGGCGGGGATTGAATTTTGTTTCAAATGATTCTTTCAAAGTGCATTATAGTCTTTTCGTTGTGTTGTTGTTGGTTTTCGATCATGCGGTTTGTGTCACTTTAACAAAACATAAGTTGAGTCCTTTTCTCCTATTGGTTATCGGCTGGATATTGAATTCTGCTAAAGTGCGTTATAGTCTTTTCGTTGCGTTTTCGTTGATTTGAAATCTGACAAAGAAAGAAGAAAAGAAAAAGAGAGAAAAAATCGTTTTGCAACACACCTCCATACCAATACAGAAAGTTTGCCAGACATACAGAACAAAGATGAAAAAGTGCCTTGCAATTATGGTTGTCACTTGACAGTTGTGTCATGGACGTGCTGTGTTTTGCCGATACGCGGCAGAGGAAAGGAGCGGGGCTTGCTGAATGGGCTCGTCTATTGTCCTCCTTCGTGTGTCTCGCTTTTCTCATCACACTGCTGTTTCTCTCTCCTTCTTGTAATTTGTTTTTCTGTCCCACCACTAGACGAATTAGACATAAGTTGTTTCTTGTTGGGTGTCGGTTGGCTTGGACTGTGATGGAGTTCTGTGCACCTCTGCTGTTGTGCTGCTGCTGCTGTGATGTGAAGTGATGTGGGGTGTATTGTTGTAATTTATAGTGATGCAATATGTGATAGATGGCAGGTCACTGTGTTAGGTGTGAGTGTGCGAGTATGTAAGTAGGTGGAGTGGGTGTGTATGGCCGTATGATTGAGTGTTTGGCATGTTTTGTGTTTTAGGAGACCACAAAGCAGTGTTCCACTTTTGGAAATTTAATAAAATTTCTTATCTTCTTATCTTAGCAGGAAGTGGCTCGTTGAGAAGTGGAAAAGGACCCGAGATTACATGTGGCCTTTCTGGGCCTCCACCCCGACCACCTATCTCCACCCAGACCACACCTCGGACCGTGGCTTCGACTCTCTCTCCACGGGCCACACGGGCCTCCACGGCAGTGACTCCGGTTCCGTTTTCGCTGCCGCCGCCTTCGTCTACCCTGACGCTTACAAGACGCGGTCACGCACCCAGAGATCCAGCTCCGACGCTAGGGATGGATCCCGACGCAACGAGTCGTTCGAGAAGGGATCCAAGGGCGGGATCCCCAAGCGCACCAGCTTGAACAGCGCGGGGAGCCGACATACTGCGGGGGGATCGGCGGTGGGAGGTTTCGGGGTCGGCGTCCTGGGCGGAGAGGGCGCTGGTAGTAGTGGTGGTGCTGCCGGAGGGAGTTTCTCGGAAGAGCAGCTGTTGACGTCGACGTACAGCCCACTGTCCCCGCGCTCTAGAGAGTACATGACGCTGTCCGCTTACATGAATATTCAGGACGTCGACCCCGACTCGCCCAGGTCCAGCCTGCGCAAGAAACCGGAAGTGGCGCTTGTGACCAGCGACGTGGACCTGAACTTCACCGTCAACCACGCCTACACGCGGAGTAGACAAGCAAGCGAGATGTCGAGTGAGAGAGGACTGGGACTGGCGGAGGAGATCGACTTCCCTCAAGCATCAACTGTCGAGATCGCAACACGCACTGTGGAAGAGTCCATAGTTTACTACTGAGTGAAACAGAAAGCCACTGTTTTTTTTTTTTTTTTTTGGTTGTTTTTAATCGCCGCATAACATATCCATGAAGAAAGCGGTCTACTATTACCTTGGAAAAGGAGCGAAGCGCTTTTCACATTCATGGCGCTTAAACCTTTTGATGATGGTAGTGGTATCTACTGACGTAACTCAGCAGGGTCAAGATCAAGACAGTCTAGACAATGCTGGACCAGACATCCACTTGAAACTCGAGACGATCCTCGTGTGTACTTCCTAAGCTTCTTGAGTGATTAGTACGTCATACAGACCATGACTTAAAACCTTTATGTTTTAACCCCGCTGAGATGGACAACTGTCACTTTCAAAGCTCTACAAGTGAAGGCTGTTCGCCAGAAGGGTCAGTGTGTTTCATTTGACCATCGCGACCGTTTTTGTGACTCTGTGTCGTCTAATACTAGAGAAATGCGATTTTCTTTGAGCCTACGGCCCATTCCTGAACACTCTGGAGCTAGACACAGCTTCTAAATAATAATAATAATAATAATAAAATTTATTTAAGTGTGACGCCTGTCCCTCATTAGAATCTCCAGGCGCCATTACAATAGGAGGTAAAAATAAAATTGACATTCAAGTAAGCAGACACGCACACACACCCTGACACAATCAGTGCCATCTAGCTAGCCCTCAGTCTGCAACCAAATACCGTCGTCTGCTCAGAACGCGGTACACTTCTACAACAACTAATACGCCGGCCAGAGTCTCAGATGAAATATAGTGAGCCATGTGGTTGATTCCGTCTGATGCGCGTGAGTCAGCGTATTTGATGCAACGTTTGCCACGCGGCGCTGTTGTATGCCTGCCATACGTGTCGAGACTTTCAAGCAGACTGTAGGTTCCCTACGAACTGACTTACTACAAATGGCGATATTCTTGGCCGTTTGAGTGACTGCCTGTGTTCATACGAAACTGTTCTGCACGGAGCTGAGGTCGGGGAGCCTCATTTGCAGGCGCACCAAAATGCACCCCAGCTGGGGTTCCTGACCGGAACAGACCATAAGAACCTGATGAGTCTTGTCCCTTGGCGTGTCTTTCAACCTCCGAGTCTATCGCTAATTGCTCATTAGCCCGCGTAGAAGTAGTTGTGTGCGCGACTTACTGCGTCTCCGAGTTCAATCACTTGTATTGATTGTGGAACAGCAGCTAAAGGGACAAAACCGCATTGACCACCACCGGTCGAGTTCTGTCCCTTTATCCTTGGTAGTGCGTGCTGCCAGCAGTGCTTCGTACAATGGATTGTGGTGAATTTAACTTTCTTGCAATGTGAATAGTACGTACACGTATAGCATTTTATGCAAATGGAGTTTGTGACTGTAGATCACTGTACAGAACCATCCTCATTTTTTTTAAATTTGTCAGTGTTACAGTACATGCAAAGTACTTCGGAAAGTATAACTGACAAGACTACAGCCGGTGGCAAAAATAAACATATTTCTCTGTTGTAAGTTGTTGTTCGGAGATTCCGTCTATTAACACTTCAGGGATGTGTTAATTACTTAGGAAAGACTGTGTCCTTTCTTTTTCAGTCGCTGAGTGTGTCAGTTGCCCTTCAGTAAACAGTAGTGTTCTTAGTTGTTGGTTTTTTTTCCTCGGCTTATTACAACAAATCAGTACCGCATGCCTTCAACACGCAGGATCATCGCATAACAAGAATATAATATAAAAGCATTTGTGAATGTTGCACAGAATATCACACACACACACGCACACGCACACACACACACACACACACACACACACACACACACACACACACACACACACACACACACACACACACACACACACACACTTGTTGCTTGTGTTCAGTACAGTATATCTATGTGTGCGTATCATTTTAATCCGGTTGACTCGAACGTTACACTACTAATTATCAAAGAAATGTATTGTGTGCCAGCGGATGAAATTGTTAGCGTTGATTTCTGGTGTATTTGTATTTGTTGAGCTGTAGGTGTTAATTTATCACGCTTGCCGCTTATTATCTCGCTTGAAAGGTATTTGTGCATCAAGTTGTGTATATTCAATGAAACTATGCTATGTGTACTGGAATCAAGATATTTGGTATGGATGCATAGCCACGAATAAAGTGTTGTTTTGTACTTGAGAACAAGTGGGTTTACTAAGATTGTTGCTTGGACAAAATGCGAAAATGAGACGGACATATACAGTCCAAATGGAAAGCCATATTTTTTTTACTGACTAAATTGACAGAACAAAACCCCATTCCTAGACTGATGAGCTTAGTTTTTCCCACGTCCTCCCGTATTTCAACCGACGCCATATCAGTGTAATAATTTTTTTCTAAGACTCAGCTGAAGCCGCCTCACAAAAGATTTCCAAGTTTTACTTGATATTTAAATCCATGCGCGAATTTTTCACGATCATCTGTTTCCCTCGATGCGTGCGTTTCGTTTTAACCACGTCCTATATTTTTATTTCAACATATTTTCATATGTGATAATTATTGAGACTGAGGTGAAGCCGCCTCATAAAAGATTCGCAAGTTTTAAAGATATCTAAATACAATCTATATTTTTTTTAAAAAATCTGCCCCAGGAAAGGAAACTAAAGCGAAACGAAACAGCTATCCAGCTAAAAATTTGCCCTCACAAAAGGAACGAAACAGCTGAGGTTGGAGCAACACAAGGGCAGGCAAATCCCAGCAGCGTCCAAACAAATTACCGCCATCATTTGTCTCCCCGTTGGAGCGGGACGTTTTCATTTCCCGGGGAGGCCAATATCTCCTGCCCTGTCAACGGCTTGTTCGTAGTGCGTGTTAAAATCGATCGCTTAGCTTCACACTAGTGCAGGGGTTGCTGTGGCTAAAGGGACTCGTACGTGTGTGTGTGTGTGTGTGTGTGTGTGTGTGTGTGTGTGTGTGTGTGTGTGTGTGTGTGTGTGTGTGTGTGTGTGTGTGTGCCGTGTGTGTGTGTGTGTGTGTGTGCCGTGTGTGTGTGCGTGTGCCAGTGTGTGTGTGCGTGTGTGTGCCGTAAGTGTGTACGTGTGTCGTAGAAACAAACTATACATCTTCGAAAACATTCCATTGTTTTGTTTTTAACCAAATATAATTATCTTGTTTATTTTTCTCAACTTCAATATGTGGCGATTCTGCGTTTGAAAACGTGACGAAACAGGACGTGAAGATTATCAGGGTGTATACCACCACTTAGCAGGTGTACAATCAACATATCTGCGCGCACGCGTGTATGCAGTATGTGCGTGTGTGTGTGTGTGTGTGTGTGTGTGTGTGTGTGTGTGTGTGTGTGTGCCACGGTGTGTGTGTGTGTGTGTGTTGTTGTTGTTTTTATGGGTTTTTATTGTCACTAATGCGACTTGTGTAAACGGATAGGAAATATACCTGAAGTGTGTATGTGCCTCATTTATAAAATGCCTAATTCATGAAACGGGCAGTGATTTCGCCCAGAGACAGTGGATAGGGGAGACTGGAAACCACTGAGAATCATTGCCGCGGCCTCGCTACGCATGCTTTCGCTTGATGAACTAGTTTTTTGCGTCCGTTCCGAAATCCTCAGCTTTTTTTTTTTTTTCCTAATGGTTGTTTCCTGTTTAGTTTTTCAGCTTTGATTCAATGGAAAGTACAAATTTACACATTGGTAGTTATGTTTGACTTAAATCGCCTTCTTTGTTTTATAAGCGGAAAACTCTGTAGGATTTTTAAGTCTCATTTTTGAAAATTCGCTAGATAAACTTCATTTTCCTTTTGAGAGATTTCTCTCTTCACTTTACTTATTTGTGTTTTCTAAGTTGTTGTGCAATGCAGCTGCCCCCCCCCCCCTCCCAAAAAAAAGTTGGTCTGTCAAAATTGGGGGAGGGGGTGTTTGTTTGTTTTGCTGTTGTTGTTGTTGTTGTTGCTTCTGCTGCTGCTTCTGTTGCTGTTGTTGTTGTTTTGTTCTGATTTTGGCGATGATTCATAGAGGAATAACGCAGGTGGTTTCCAGTCACCTCTATCCACTGTCTCTGCTTTGCCTAAAGCGTGAACCGAATGATTTTGAAGAGCTGGCTAATACGTGAAATTGTAGTCGGGACACTGATCAGAGTTCACAAACGTGTTTTCTAACACAAAACCAAGAAAATTAGGTAGATGTTTGGGGCTGAATGGGCTACAGGTTGGAATGGGAAATTATTTCGCATTTTAAGCTATGTACGTTCTGCCGAGTTCACGGTTTCAGCAAAGCCCTTGCCCGTTTCACGAATGAGGAAATTTCAGTCTAGGCTCGGCATTCATTCATTCATTCATTCATCCATTCATCCATTCATTCATTCCCTGTTTTGTTGACTAGAGAGAAGAAACACCAGGTATGCCCAACCACCATCAACGAGAAAAATGAATCTCAAGACCGAAAATACAAGTCAGCAATTCTGTTTGTATATTTTATTTCAGCTCGATCAAATGCATCACAGAAGGATGCAAGAGAGCTTGGGACGTTGCTGTGGTAACCAGCTGTCTCACTCGGTACACACTTCGAACCTAAACCGGCGGTCTCTGCACAAAGATAGGATGTGGTAAATTAAAGATCTAAGCTCCCAACGAAAAGCTTTCCGAAGTGTGAGTATTTATAAATTATAAAGGTATTTTTACAGAGGTATTTTCACGACGAATGTCAATCAAATCAAGCCTTAAAGATCTAAGCTCTCAACAAAAAGCTTTCCGAAGTGTGAAAAAAATTTACAGAGTCGACCGTGCAAGCACAGTCAACTCTGTCACAGTTGCAAAGTTTTCAGCGTCCCTGAAACCCCAATAAAAGCCGAGGGCAGCCTGATTTCACAGCTCAGTTTGTGTTTTGACACTGAGCGAGAAAGATCGTGCAGCACTCAACATCCGCTAGACACTGTAGCGATGTGTCTCGCTCACTGACCAAAAGCCAAAGAATGTCACGGCAAACTCGTGCTCTGGTTTTATAAGGGTCTCCGAAGCGCTGAAAACTCTGCAACTGTGATAGAGTTGCTTGGATTATGCACAGTCGCAGGAGTCGCAGTTAAAAAAAAACCAACAACAACAACAACAACACACAATGTTTGCGGCTTTTTGCTGAGATTGTAGATCTTTAACGCAGCCATAAAAACTTGCAGTTCTAACAGTGCGGTGGGATAAAATGTCACTTTTGAAGGTCTAACTCGGAATGCAAAAGTGGCGCTTCATCAATTTAGATATTGCGACCAAGTTTATATCTCTACTACTGACGTAAACAGGTGATAAGAAACCCCGATCTAACCGGCCCCCGTAGTGTAGTGGTTAGCACTTCGGACCATGGACCGGGAGACCCGGGTTCGAGTCCCAGCAGAGGCAAGCGGGATTTTTCCTACCTAGGTCGGCTCCTACCCAGAGCGGGTGTGCTATGGACCCAATGGGGAGGCTGCTGCCACACAGCCGAGCTTCACCCACTTCACGGGTGCGACTTTGGGGGTGCTTCCCTTGGTATGACACGTCTTATGATGTGAATGATTACACGGCCGGCACCGCAGGTGCCGTAGTTCCCGGGCCTGGTTAATGCCGGGATATTTATGACAGGAGCGTGGAATGCGGCCCTGTCCCGCAGTCCCAAACCACACGAACCTCCATAACATCATCTTAGCATCATCTTACCATCATCATCATCTCCATCATCATGTACAATAAAAATTGCCCCAGCTTTCGAGCCCTCCGTGGATTTTACCCATTACCAGGGATGAATACCACTGGAGCCGGCAAAGAGTTGTGGCAGCAAAAAACAAAAAAACAAAAAATCTACTTTTCTGCGATAACCGCTATTTAGCTATAACCCCCCCACCACCACCACCACCACCACCACCACCCCCACGTCGTGCATAGGTCTGACATGTTGCACCTAAAGACGTAGGACATGCGTTTAGAAAGAGCAATTGTTTTTTCGGCCTTGTATGACAGACGAGCACAACGTTATTTTAAGCCCATGGGGCCAGTGTGGTGGGTATGGGAGATTGAGAACCACGGACCTCGCTACGCTTGAATTTGTTTGATACACTGCTTTTGGGGTGTCCGTTCCGAAAGCCTCACCAGTTGTTCTGGTAGTTATCTGGAGTGTTTAGTTTTACAGCTTTGATTCAATGTGATGCCATGTAAACTGCCTTTTTGTCCTCGCGAAAAATCTTCAGAATTTCCAAGTCCGATTTTTCTTTCTTTCTGATTTTACTTGATAAACTTCATTTTCCCGGTAGTGGCATTTCTTCCTTCATCCTACTTATTCATGTTTTTTTCAAGTTCTTGTGCATTGCAGATTTCAAACAAAAAGTTGGTTTGTCAACAGTTGTTTTTGGTTGTTTTGTTCTGATGTTGGCCATTTCGCCCGCGGCGATGATTCCAGGAGGGATAATACATTCCGCGCTTCCTGTCATCAAAATTCCGGCGTCAACCAGGCCCGGGAACTACGGCAGCTGCGGTGCCGGCCGTGTAATCATCCACATCATGAGATGTGTCATGACATGGGATGCACCCTCAACTTCGCACCCGTGGAGTGGGTGAGTCTCGGCTGTGTGGCAACAACCTCCCCATTGGGCCCATAACACGCCCGTCTTGGGTAGGAGCCGACCTTGGGATGGGGTGGGTGTGTGTGGGGGGTGGGGGGTGAATCCCGCTTGCCTAAGGCTGGGATTCGAACCCAGGTCCCCCAGCCCGAAGTGTTAACTACTACGCTACGGAGACCAGTGAGTTGTTTGGGTTTTCCTATTAATAATAATACTAATGAGGATTTGTCTGGCGCCCAACCTCCTGCTGGAGCTCTGGGCGCCTCACAATAGTAGGGTGGAGATACAGTACATACATGTATATGAAATACGTCACATTACATACAGTTACACATGATATACACGTCACATACACGTTACATACACACAGCTATGATACATCCTGACACGACAACCTAAAATGACAATGATGATAGCAGTGATGATAAAGAAGTTAGTCTGTATAATTTTCCTATTGTAGACATTAAACACTTACTGTTTTAACATGAGCTGCCACTCAATCACATGCAAACGTACATCCGCAAAATAAAGAATGAAAATCAAAAAAACGCACACATACATGAACAGACACCCTAATTTTAAATACTGGAAAAGGTTTGTACATCCTTTAATCAACGGTCCATCATAACAACACACAATCAACAAAAAGGTGTACGATGCATATCTGTAATTTAAAAAAAAATGATTTAAAAAATCGCTGCAGCGTTAAAAAAAAGGTGGGTGGGCGTTTGGGGGTTTAAAGTCCTTTTCCACCCTATACGGGTGATATCAAAGACGGAGCAACGATGAAAAACCCAGCACAAATAGCAGCGTTAAAAAAAAAAACTATAAAAAAAAACTGTTTCCTCCAGATCGTGTGGTTTGTACGACATCAGTTGTGCTAGGGGCCGTCGGTGGTCTAGTGGTTAAGAGACTTGTCACCAATGCGAGAGTTAAGGGGTTCGAGTCCCACTCGGGGCAAAGAATTTTTCCTTCTCGTATGTGGCACCGTTCATTCGGGCCGATCGTCGGGGGTTCTCTCCGGGTACTCCGGCTTCCTCCCCCTCTGCTTTGGAAATGTTCAGCCCACCAAATTTGAAAAATAAATGTAATTCTAAAATTCCGAAATTTAAATAGCTGAGCTGACCCTTCGCACCACGTGATTGTAATGTGTTTATGTCCAGTGTGTGGGAGAATGCGTGTGATTCACGTGGGCGTGCGTGTTGGGTTCAGTTCGCGGCGCTGTGAGCCGATTCGTGAAATTGGGTAAAGCGCCTATACAATACTCATTATTATTATTATTATTCTGTAACCGTTATGGGTACTTATCATACTGGCCTTGAATTCCACTAAATGGACATTAGGGACAACATGGGAATGGGCCGTCTGTGTTGCCTATATTCTTACGCCATCAACGACGTCTGTTTAACTTTAACTATGGCAAGAATGGACATAACGCTGATGACGTCATTCTTGATGACTGCTCTGTACTGTGAACCGTACTGTAACGAAACCTCTAATGGCTATCACGGTGATGGCGTCAGTTTTAATGACTTGGGTGTACTGTGAACCGTACTGTAGCGGAAAAGCTAATGATCATAACGATGTCATTCGATACATATCTGGGCTTTCGCGTTTACTAAAAGGATACTGAAGGATGGGGATCGGTCCCATGCTTCACCATGAGTCACAGCGGAATCCACGATCCCATGCTCCCTTGCGCACCCATAATGGCGTCTTTTCCGCCGCTAGCTTCAGAAAAAGGGTAGCATGCTCGATCTATAGGTCACGGAATACAATTTTTTGCTGCTTTCCGGCTTCTACAAATGTCAGGCAGCACAAGAATGGACTTGAAAACGATTTGGAAAACCAAAACACACAATGGTTCACAGAAGCAATACATGTCCGCAAGCTGCATGCCAGAAATTAAGCCTGGTCAGCGTAATTTTCATACTCTGCCGGTGATATGGCCAAAATAGATCACCCCTCAAGTCAACGCTCCCATTTTTCTACACATCAAACATCCCTCTTTTCACCAAAACCAAACATCTGGGGTCAAATGCTCTTTTAGCAACTCACAAAAGCACAGGGAAAAGGGAAAAAGTCATTTTCATAGTGCAGGCCCTCTTACTCCCTTGCCTGCCTCATTTCAGTTATGTTCTGTGGCCCTATAGGTCTCTGATATCTGTGCCGAGTCCATATGAAAATCTGCCCCCAGAAAAGAAACGAAAACGAAACGAAAGCGACATCCATAAAATGGCAACTGTCCATCACACGTTTATTGTTCAGCTCAAACCCTTACATCAAACCCTGTGTAATTAAAACCGAAATAAAGCGGGAAAAAACTCTATAAAATCTGCGCCCCTCCCCCCTCCCCCCCCCCCACCCCCACAAAAACGAAATGAAAGAGCCATCCATTAAAATCTGCCCCCAGAAAAGACACGAAAAGAAACAGCTCAGGTTGGAGCAACACAGGGACAAGCAGATCCCAGCAGCGTCCGTACAAATTACCGCCGTCACTTGTCTCCTCGTTGGAGTGGGACGTTTTCGTTTCCCTGGGAGGCCAGTTTCTCTCCCGCCCTGTCAGCGGGTCCCGGTGTAGCGCGTGTTAAATATCGATCCCTCAGTTTACCGCTCGTCTAGCAACTCTGTGCCATTGGGTTTCACTACGCTTACCCTCTGCACTGACCCAAAATCGGCTAGCCGAGACCTGCGCCGAGACAAGTGATACATAAGAAAGAAAAAAAAAATACTCGGTGATAAGGTAAGTGGACAGTTCTGAACAACTTTGTGGTCAACGTGCACAGAAGCGGTGAGTTCTGTCGCATTCACCAGCACAGTACATTTTCAGCGTGTTTCAGAGATTATTGCCTGCATGAGTTGTCCCCCGTGCATACACAGAACCGCAGCATGCATGCATTTGTGGTGGCAACGTTGTGCTCTGCCACAAGAAATGCGTGCTTGTTGCGGCAAGGGAGACAACTCAAAGTATTTTTGTTTTTTTCCTTCTTAGGTATCACTTTCTCGGCGCAGGTCTCGGCTAGCCGATTTAGGGTCAGTGCAGAGGGTAAGCATAGAGAAACCCGATGGTACAGAGTTGCTCTACTAGTACAGTGTGACCTCTCGCATTGGTGGCGAAGTCTTAACCACAGGAACAGTGACCGCCCCAACATCACGAGACCAGACCAAAGGCCGTTGTCTTTTTTTTCTTGTGTTTTTTCCCCTCTCTTTGCCATTTTTCTTGTTTTATCCTGTTGTTGTTGTTGGTGGTGGTGGTGGTTAAGACTCAGTCACCAGTGCGAGAGGTCAGGTTCGAGTCCCACTCGGGGCGAAGTTGGGTTTTTTTGTTTTTTTTCCTCGTATGTGGCACCGTTCATTCGGGCCGATCGTCGGGGGTTCTCTCCGGATACGCCAGCTTCCTCCCCCTCTGCTTTGGAAATGTTCAGCCCACAAAATTAAAAATGATAAATGCAATTCTAAAATTCCGAAACTTAAATTGCTTAGCTGGCCCTTCGCACCACGTGATTGTAATGTGTTCATGTCCAGTGCGTGAGAGTATGCGTGTGATTCACGTGAGCGTGCGTGTTTGGTTTAGTTCGCGGCGCTTTGAGCCAGATATTTGGGATAATGCGCTAATTATTATTGGTGGTTTTGTTTTCTTCTTTGGGCCGAGATAGGCGAGCGGTAGAGCGATGGACTTTCAATGCTCGGGTTGTGAGTTCGAATCCCGGCTGGGGCCAAATATTTGTTCCGGCTTTTTTTCTTCTTTTTTTTTCGTTTCGCTGTCTTTGATATTACCTTTTTGTGATGGAGAAGGACGTGAAACACCCATCTCACCATTGTCTTCTTCTTTCTGAATCTTCTTCCCCCCTTTTTTGTATACAAGGTGCACATCTGTGAATCGTATGGCTACACCTTCTGTTGAGACAGGGTTGTGTGGCCATATGCTTTTGTGTTTAAGTCGGCTAAGTCCATCCTTGCTAAGCCGACTTATGTTTTGGAACAGATTCGCTCGTGAGTGCGGCTGTACGCTGTCTTGATAATTAGTACAGCTCTTAATGCGAAACAGTCGAACATTCAAATTCTACGACTGTTGTTCCAGGACTGGAGCGCTCAGTGTTGTCGTCAGATGTGGTGAGAACGGAAATATGTTTACTTCTTCATCTTCCCCATCCGCCACCCCATCCCCCTCCCCTCCCCCACCGTCACACACACACACACACACACACACACACACACACACACACACACACACACACACACACACACACACACACACGAGAGTGCGAGAGGGGTGGGTGGGTGTTTTACGTCCTTTTCCCGCCATGTATGGGTGATATCAAAGACGGCGCAACGAGAAAAAGGCCAGCACAAAATCTGGCCCCCAGCCGGGATTCGAACTCACGACCCGAGCATTGAAAGTCCAAAGCCCCACCATCCGGCTATCCCGGCTGCCGACAGAGAGAGAGAGAGAGGGGGGGGGAGAGAGAGAGAGAGATTACAGCCGTAATACGAAGGGAAAGGTTTGCTCCCTTCATTCGATCAGTGCTAATCTCGTTTTGTCTCCGGCAATTTA
>JACVVK020000157.1:800000-837500 GCA_018292915.2 Batillaria attramentaria | reverse complement strand
TTTAGATTGTGCCTGGATAATTCTGTTTTGATGTAAATGTTAATGACCTGAAAACACACCACCACTGTTTCAGAGCTGCAAGATTTCCCTTACGACTTACGAAAGACGTGGGGTGCCGGGGATAGCCGAATGGTAGAGCGTTGGACTTTCAGTGCTCCGGTCGTGAGTTCGAATCCCTAAATTTTTGTGTTTGGCCTTTTCTGGTTGCCCCGTCTTTGATATCACCCCATATGTGGTGGAAAAGGACGTTAAACTCTCAAACAGCCACCCACCCACCCACGAAATACGGTGAGTTATTGTTGCTGATGATGATGTTGTTGTTGTTTCTGGCGTCGTTGTTGTAGTTGCTGTTGTTGTTGTTTTAGTTGTTTCATAATTTTTCATGGTTTATATATGACGTCGATGGTACCGAAAGCAAAAAAAAAAAAAAAAAAAAAGTCGAAGAACTATGGTCCACAATTTGAGACATTAAAAACAGTTTTTACCTTTTTATATTTTTCCTTCGTTTCTTTGAAATTATTTTTTGAAAATTGCAACAACAAATATGTGGATATAGTAGAGTTGATGGCCGCATTACTAACTGTTTAGTTCACCTGTCGTTTTGTTAACTGACTGGACAGCTGAATTTTCAGTTCAGAAAAAAAAGTGACACATGGTATGTTTAGCGTACTTTGAAGGAATAGGCTTGAGCTTTTGTCAATCAACTATTTGCAGAAATGGCAGAACAATCATCTTGTTGCCTTTACGTGATGATGGCTCTGTTAACGTCTGCAACGCCAGAAAATGTTGCGTCTCGGGCGACAGTCAGTCGTGTACAGGATAGAAACGCCACCATGACATCACTGTCCGTTGAAAATCCTGAACCCACGGTGACGTCACTGACCACTGAAAATCCTTACCCAATGCCAATGCCAAGTGATAATCCTGACCCCAAGATGACGTCACTGACCAGTGATAATCCTGACCACACGATGATGTCACCGACCATTGAAAATCCTGTCTCCCCGATGACGTCACCGATCAGTGAAAATCCTGACCCAATGATGACGTCAATGAGCGTTGGAAGCCTTGGCTCCAACATGACTTCACTGACCAGTGAAAATCCTGATGACGACAGCATGACGCTTTCTTTCATGACAACGGCTGCAGCACCCGGAGAGGATCCTGGTGGCGTAACTACCCAAGCACATTCAGCGGCAGAGGGCGCCGCTGCTGGTTTTGAGCATACCCCAACAACCCTGGAAATCTCTGGTTTCACACTACCGCGGATGTTTGACGTCACAACCGAAGATTTCTCCGCGACGCCAAGCTCTCAAGAGGGTATATCACATCCGGGTTACAGGCGCGTCAGTCTGACGACAGATGATATCATGGGATGTTTACTAGACGAAGACAATGAAATTAATATCACAGCGTACGAGGGCAGTCTCTATTTCAAGGCCGACAAAAACGACGAACACTCTGAAGGTTATAATTACTGCTACGTTAGAATAACCTTACCGAAGGGTTCTGTACTCAACATGCACGTTCTAGAGTTCTCTTCTACCAGTTGTTATACTACGCGAATTAGACTGAATGACGAACTAAAGAACCGACGTCTGGCTGTGTATGATAGTTCAGCATGTTCTCTATTTCCCACAGAAACGTTCAGTTTTACGTACTCTTCAAAGCTTGAGCTGACTGTCGGTTTAAACCACGGTAGCACCATGTACTTGAATTTCACATCTGTTCCTGTGTCGGCGAGGCCCAAGCTACAAATTGAGTTTACTTCACGTACGACGGGTAAGGCGTGTGTGTGCAGAAACCCTTTACTTTAATATCCTAACTACGCTTTTTTGTCTTTTTGTCATTGTTGTTGTTTGTTTGTTTTTATGTGTTTTTTGTGTGGTTTTTCTCTTGTTTTGTTTTGTGTGTGTGTACATACACCTTTTTCTGTAATGTTCTACACAAAAGTTCTCTGCCGTGGCTTAAAGAAAATGTTTTGCAATGTCCGAAACAATATTTTTTGTCTTGTAAATTCGTATGCGAAATTAGTCTGTGATGTTTATAATTTATAAGAAAATGGTGATTGCAGCATAAGCAGCACCTCAAAGTACGAATCAAGGGAGCGAAATCGGGAATTGGCCGTTGCAAGGGGAGGGAACTGTGCTTGCTTCTGTAGTGGGATCTGTAGTTCTGCTCTCCGATCATAATTAATTCCTATGCAAGGGAGGGGGGGGGGGTTAACGTCCTTTTCCACCACATACGGGTGACATCAAAGACGGGGCAACGATGAAAAAGCCAGCACAAACATTTGGCCCCAGCCGGGATACGAACTCACTACCCGAGCATTAGAAGTCCAATGCTCTACCCGGCATTCGGCAACCCCGGCTCCCCCTATTTCCTATGCAAAAACTTCCCCTTGCAGCGCCCAATCCCCGATATCGCCCCTTCAGTTAAAATGTCCTAGTTGTTGACATTATTCATTGACTAAATGACTAGTGTATGGTTCCTCTCGTGCCTCTTAGTGTTTTAGATATTGTACGGATTTTCAGCCCAAGACAGCTCATTTGGAACGAGAGGTCATTTGTACGACGCTAATACAAAAAATGCCTTTTGAAACTTTGAACTCTGATTTTCTTCAGGCTATGTGCAGACACCAACTTGGGAGAGCCGTCAGCAATACCCAAGAGTCATGGACAGCACGGTCCGGATCGACGTTCCTCCAAACCACACAGCTATGGTCAGTTTTGAGGGGCTGGACATGGACGATCTGCCGTACCGGTGTGACCAGCTCGACAGACTTACTCTCTATATCGGGGGGGCCTCGGAATCTGACGTCAAGTGGACGCTGTGCAGCTGGGAGGACGTCCGGCTCCCGGAACTGCACGAGACTGACGTGCTGTACGTGCGGTTTGTCACGGACAACGACGAGCCGCGTTTGTTCCAGACGTACTCTGGGTTCAAGCTGAGGTTTTCTTTCCACGAACAGTCCGAGGTTCTCCGGAAACTGCGAGACGGCATGTGGAACTGCTCCGTGCCTTACTTCGCTAATTACCACCAGCACTTCCCGTGTAACTTGGCCTCTGAATGCCACAACGACGAAGACGAGATGAGATGCCCGTACTCTGATAACGTCTGCGGGCCTAAGAAACTGTCGCTAGGTGGCAGGTGCTACATTTACGTCAACCCTGACACAGATCTGACGTGGAACGAGGCGTCGGTGATGTGTCTGCTTCGCGGAGCTCGCCTGGTCAGCTTCAACACGCTGGAGGAATGGCAAACCGTGGCTCCCTTGCTTGTGGAGTTCGACATAGCTACAATATACACCGGCCTGCAGACGATACCACCGTCTTTGCCAACTATGTAACTGGTTTTGTCCCTTTAATCTTTACTTTCTTTGTTTTTCACTATCTTATCGTCCCTGGGGAGCCCGGGGTGGCCGAATGGTAGAGCTTTGGACTTCTAATGCTCGGGTGGTGAGTTCGTACCCCCCGGCTGGAGGCAAATATTTGTGCTGGCTTTTTCATCGTTGCCCCGTTTTTGATATCACCCTTATGTGGTGGAAAAGGACGTTACACTCCCAAAAACCCACCATACATATAAAATAGGAACAAAGGCGTCGCTAAAGCCGAAAACATGCGCTCAATCAGGTCAATTTGAAAGTAGGGGAAGTAAGTAAAGGTGAGAGCGCTCCCTAGATCTAGGAGATGTGTGCTTTGTATGCCAGTGGACAAGTCCGCCTTGCCCTATATTGGCTACAAGCCACATTGGAGGGGGGGGGGGGCTACCATCCTACCGCTGAAACGTCTAACAGATCTAAGGGTATCTCACCATTCATAGTGCCCCCATTCCCCTCCCACCGGGAGGAAAATGGTCGGTACAACCAAGGCCATATGAATTGGTGATTTTAGCCGCTCACGGTCCCCCCCCCCCCCCTCCAATGTGGCCAATATAGGGCAAGGCGGACTTGTCCACTGGCATACAAAGCACACATCTCCTAGATCTAGGGAGAGCTCTCAGCTTTACTTACTTCCCCTATATATATAGGGTGATATCAAAGACGGGGCAACGATGAAAAAGCCAGCACAAATATTTGGCCCCAGCCGGGATACGAACTCACGACCCAAGCATTAGAAGTCCAACGCTCTACCATTCGGCCACCCCGGCTCCCCCATCTCAACAGGTACCAGAACGCGTTCATGTGGGCCGACGGGACACTGGCTTACTACGTGAACATCACTGGCTTCTCTTATCTCCGCCCTGCCTGTGGATCAGTGAGGAGAGGGACAGTGGATGGCTTTCAGGTCATTCTCGACGATTGCAAGGACAAGCTCCTCTGGGCAGACGTGCTGTGCGAAATGGACATCGCCGGTACAGACAGGATGTCAGCACAACAGGTTACACAACACTAACAGATTTCGGGGCTTCCGCTAAACATAGTACAGAAGTTTTGCCCCTTTTAAAAATTTGTGTGCAGAGTTTAAAATAAAAAAAGGCAATGTAGGGATGTTCGTTGGCTTTGTAAATAAGATTCATGCCGGGTTATAGTCAAAACAGTGAAAAATGAGCCTGGCATGTGGACTGTTTGTATTCATGCGCGGCTGACACAAGAGCTAACAGACGACAAAGGAATGAGGGCGTATGTGGTCGCTTCTGGCAATGCAAAACGGAATATTGGAATTTGTTGAAAGTTACATACGTATCTTTGGTTGCTGAAATTCGGGGGTAAATTTTAATGCAAATATTACAAAGAAAATGCTATATATATTCCTGTCAAACATAACGCTGATAGGAATATACAGAATTGTTTGTTTGTTTGTTTTTTGTAATCCGTATCTGTGCTGTGTAGCCATCGTCCAAAATAGCGCTGCCGAATCCTGGAGCATGGACTTCTAACGTGAGTCACGTGCAGTGTCCAGCAGGGCACGTGACGCATCAGTTCATGGCCTGTGACGTCAGGAGCGTGTGCTGGCTGGAAGGAGTCGGCGAGTCCGCCATTTGCATGGCGCCTCTGACGCCACTTCCGCCGTCCTTCTCGTGTACCAGTGGGGTCGAGCGTGTGCCGTATTCGTTGGTGTGTGACTTCCGGTCTGACTGTAGCGACGGCAGTGATGAAGATTTTTGTGTGTTCCCGGCGTGTGATGCCAAGACACCTGTCAGTTGTGGTAACCAACAGGTATGATTTAAAAATCGCTTGGCATGCCTCAGCCGTTTTGCCTCCCCTACTGTTGAGCGAAATGATTTTGTACACACACACACACACACACACACACACACACACACACACACACACACTCTCTCTCTCTCTCTCTCTCTCTTGCTTGAAAGTAAATAATCCATGCATTACGCTGCTGTGTTGAAATCAGGCTAGATCCTTCATTTGAACCAATGAATCAATGGAGCTGTATTTCTCAACGGTAAAGATATTCACATTGTTGTTCACATAGTCATTTTACGTAGCTGCCGTTGCTATCAACTACTGAAGTATTACAACTAAAGCTGCGACTACGGAAAAGAAAAAGAAGGCGAAAACAAAAATCAAAAGTGCCCACATGCTCACGCGCGCGCGCGCGCGCACACACACACACACACACACACACACACACACACACACACACACACACACACACACACACACACACATTCTTTTGTATTATTTTAGCCGGAATCCCTTTATGTCATGAGTGTTGGCTGCCAAATGGTTCGCTCCTATTTATTTTGTAGTATAATGTGCGTGACTTAAGGCCTTTGCACACGTTGAGTGCCTGCAGCGAACTCGCACGCTCGCCGTGTGGATTTTCTGTTCACACGCTACCAGCTGCACTGGGCGGACTGCTCATGCTGGCCTGGCGCTGGACATTACACAAAGCGCGATAGCGCGCGGTCAGCGTTGGTTGGCTGGCGTGGCGAGAATAGGCCCGTGGCGTGGCGACGGCGTCCCTGGGCAGTGCTTCTAGCCAGCCGATTTAATTGGCTCGGAGTACATTTTACCGCTGTCACGTCTGACAGCACTTTTAAGGATACAACTTTAATGGACGTGTTCTGTATTTCTGCAAGATTGGAGAAGATTCTGGTGAGTTCCTATTCTGTTTTTATGTCTTGTGTTTGCAGTGTGTGTCGTACGATCAGCAGTGTGACGGCGTTGACCAGTGTGTTGACGGCTCTGACGAAGATGTGTGTCCGCAGACGTCCCCATACTCCATCGAAGACAATACAGCGCCACCTGCCGTCGTCCAGTTCCCAGTGCCCAGTCCCGTCTTCCCTTCCAGGGCAGACTACCTCTATACACGCGACTTCACTGAGGAAGAGTTACAGTTCATGGCCGCTACATCATCAGACTGTCCTCCAGCGCATTTCACGTGCCCAGGAGTCACGTGGTACTGTCTTCCGGTCTACGTGCGCTGTAACGGCGTCTACGACTGCCCGGGTCACGAGGACGAGGCGGAGTGCGACGGATACACGTGTCCCGGGTTCTACCGCTGTCGGTCGTCTGAAGTCTGTGTACATCACAGCCACGTTTGTGACGGGATGGCTCAGTGCCCGGAACGTGACGACGAGTTGCTGTGTGACGCCGACTGTCCGGAAACGTGCACGTGTTACGGCTTGGCCTTCTTCTGCAGTCAAGCGTTTCCTGTCCACAGATTCCTGGGTCTGAAGTACCTCGATGCAAGTGGTACGGGCGTTTCACTAGCAGACGTTGAGAACAACACAGGTTTAATATACCTCCGTCTTGCGAGGTGTAACCTTCACCGCCTCAACAACACGTACCTGCCCAACTTGCAGACCCTCGATGTTAGTGACAATCTTGTTAAAGCACTCACAATTGAGGATCTGAATCTCTTGCCCAACTTGAGAAGTGTATCTCTGTCAGGCAATCCGTTGGTGTCGGTTTTTGAGAACACAGGCCCTCCGTTTCCAACAATTTCTTACCCAAGAATTCTCAATCTCGACTTGTCCAGAATCAGTCTTCAAGTATTCGACGCTGGTATATTTTCCATTTTTCCAAAGCTCATGGTTATAAATCTCTCGAACTCCCAACTAGACCTGGTCCTTGAGGATGGTTTCAAGCCGTTGAACAAGCTTCGTGTGTTGGATCTCCGTGGTTGCCCGATGACCAAATTCCCACGAAGCGTGTTCCAAGGACTTAGCAATCTTCAGGCTGTCTTTGCCGACAACTACAAACTGTGTTGCGAAGAAACGTTGCCGGAAGGGTTCAACCCGATCAACTGCCACGCTCCTTTTGACGAAATCTCCTCATGCGATGCTTTACTCAGGTCAGATATTTACCGTGCTTTTCTGTCCCTGTTTGCTGTTCTTGCTTTACTGGGCAATGCAGGTAGCTTTGTCTACCGCGTTTTCATCAACAAAAGGCCGAGTAAGCTTGGCTTTGATGTCTTCGTGACAAACCTGTGTATGGCTGATTTCCTGATGGGCGCGTATCTAGCGATCGTTGGCGTGGCTGATCGCGTTTACCTCGGCTCCTACCTCTGGAATGACGTCACCTGGAGAACCAGCCAAGCGTGTAAAGTTGCCGGGTTTATGTCGCTGTTGTCCAGCGAGGTGTCGGCCATCAACATCTGCCTCATCACTCTGGATCGCTTCCTGGTGCTGCGATTTCCGTTCAGGCACAAGCTTCACTTCCGGAAGCGATCTGCGCAGATCGCTTGCGCAGTGACATGGGCTGTTGGTACGATCATGGCGGCTATCCCTCTTTTACCAGGGATGTCGTACTGGCAGTTCTACAGTCAGAACGGAATCTGTATCCCGCTGCCCATCACGAGAAAAAGCTTCCCGGGCCAAGACTATTCCTTTGGCGTCATGATCGTCCTGAACTTCGTCCTGTTTCTTCTGATAGCTGTCGGCCAGGTCTTCATCTACTGGTCCATTCGCTCCAACAGCATGTCCATGGCGGACTCCACCACCAAAACATCCAAAGACCTCGCCATCGCTAGGCGACTTGTGACGATCGCGCTGTCCGATTTCCTATGCTGGTTTCCGATTGGTTGTTTGGGGCTGATGGCCGCCGCCGGTCAGCCTATATCCGGAGAGCTCAACGTTGCTATGGCGATCTTCGTCCTTCCGTTCAACTCTGCCCTCAACCCTTTCCTCTACACAGTCAACGTGATTCTGGAACGTAGACGCCAAGAACAGGAGAGACGACTGCAAAAGATGTTCTTGTCACAGCAGGGTTCCACAACGAGTTCCGCGGACAAGGCCAAGGTCACAAAAACTGAGGGGTAGAAGCTGTGTGGAGCCGACACAACACAGATGTTTTGCACCACCGGGGATTCTCCGAGGGCCGTGACAGGAAGAGTTCTGTGCTCTTGGGCATCGCTTGTACTGCAATACAACACCAGAAACTCATTAGCTGTTGCCATATGGGATTCCTCACACGCGATCATGGAAAGAGTTGTGTCCCTTTGGTATGTCGCATTTGACGTGTTTCGACATGAGCATGTGTAATAACGGTGGTAAATAACGCATAAATAACGCATAAAAAGATCCTGAAGCAATAATACTGTCGACCCTGACATAGGTACAGGCCTTTGATGATATAACGTGACAGCTCTGACTGGTTTGGGTGCACAGACTTACGTGTCTGATAATGACATCAGTAAATTTGTAGTAACGGTGGTAAATAACACACAATAACACAACAGAGCTTGGAGCAATAGTACGCCGACGCCGACATATTTGCATCCCTCTGGTGCTATATTTTGGCACATCTCTCTACTTACTTACTTAGGCCCTTGGCTCCACGTGGAGCATAGGCCACCGACAACCCTTCGCCATCGCACTCTGTTCTGGGCTAGTCTTGCCACTCCAGTCCAGTTGGTCCCCTGCTTACATAGCTCTGCCTCAGTGTCCCGCCTCCAGCTGTTGCGAGGCCGGCCTCTCTTCCTTTTCCCCTGCGGGTTCCATGTCAGGGCTTGGCGTGTGGTGCTGGATGCTGGCTTCCTGAGGGTGTGTCCAATCCAGCCCCACTTCCTCCGCAGGATCTGCTTGGCCACTGGTTCCTGCCCCGCTTGCTCCCACAGCTCTTCATTCCGGATCTTCTCTGGCCATCGGATGTTGAAGATGCGCCTCAGACAGGTGTTGAGAAATGTCTGGATCTTCTGCTGCATCGTCTTCGTTGTCCTCCATGTTTCGCATCCGTAGAGCAGAACTGACTTCACGTTGGAGTTGAAGATGCGAAGTTTGGTTCTTATGCTGACAACTTTGGATGCCCAGACGTTCTTCAGCATGACCATTGCTGCCCTTGCCTTGCCGATTCTGGCTGTGACGTCTCGGTCTGTGCCTCCCTGTCCATCAACCACACTCCCCAGGTAGACAAAGGACTCCACCTCCCTGATGGGCTCTCCACCGACTGTGACTGGTGTGGTGGCAGTGGTGTTGATCTTCATCAGCTCGGTTTTCTTCCTGTTGATCTTCAGCCCTGTTCCGGCTGATGTGGCTTCCAGGCACGTAGTCTTGTCCTGCATCTGGCTGTGGCTGTGAGACAGGAGCGCCAGGTCGTCCGCGAAGTCGAGGTCATCCAGCTGCGTCCAGAGTGTCCACTGTATCCCGTTTTTATGTTGTTTCCATAGTAATGGAAACAACATAATAGGACGGGCTAAAATTTCCACGTTCATAGGCAAGCATCTGTGGTACAAACGCACGTCACTGCCGATCTCCCGCAGAGACGATTATGCAAGTGTAACTCTGACAATGACGTAAGAAAACCTGCGTCATCGATGCTGGCATGTATGCTGTTCCGAACGCGCTTCTCCTCCTCACTGAGTGCCGTCTGTGCGGATGTGTGTGCGGCTGTGTGTGTGTGAATTGTGTCCAGGCCCGTTTCTTCGAAAATACTCAACCGAATGGCTTCAAATTTGGGGTATCCAAATATATCAAAATGTTACATTAGACGATTCAAGCGTGTGATGATTGCTTAAGTGATTTGGGAGTTATCGCCCTTTTGAGACAAGTTGGTTGTCTTTCGTGTACAGGCGTAATATTTATTTAAATCACTCAATTTTTTTGGCAGTAGATACCTTGAATACGGACTCTGAACAGAGTCACTACTAGAAAATGGTCGCTCTTATAGTTTTCATGTAAACCGAGCCTGAGTTGACATTGCATGTGAACCCAGTTCAGATGCCTATTTCTCCGAAAATACTGAACCGATCGATTTCAAATTTGGGGTTTCTAAATGAATCAAGATTGTTGAATAGAAGGCCCGATCCAGGTACGATTGCACACATGATTTGCGAGTTATCGCCCTTTTCAAAAAAGTGGCTTTCTGGCGTTTAAAGGCGTAATATTTACTTAAACCACTCCATTGTTGGGACATAGATAGCATGAATAAGGACTCTCAACTGAGTGAATTTTGGAGGTTGTCGCTTTTATACTTTTGGCGTAAGCCGTACCTGATGAAAGTGCTGGTGAACACACTTTAGATCTCAAAATCGCTCCTACTATACATAGATAATGAGCCTGGGGTGCCATAAAAAATATACAAAAAAATTAGAAAAATTCACTGCAGCCGTTGTCGTCAGTTGACTCGAAAATTTGTACTCGAAGCACATTTCCTTATTACACAAGCCACACGCCTCACAAACATCGCAGAAAAGGCACACGCGCACTGACGCAAAACTGTATCAGCGTCAGTTTGCCGACGTCATGTTTGATTGACGTGGGGGTGTGTCGTCACTTTTCGGAAGTTCTCTATTTGTACACGGGGAAAGCGGGAGTTTCATTGATGTAGTGAGCTTTGTTTTTCCCACTGACTCTCACTCAATAGCATAGTAGAGTGAGAGAACACCACATAGGTCTCAATGGAGCACATGCACAAACGCGGCTCGCGCAAGTCTGCGTGCGTGCGTGCGTGCGTGCGTGCGTGCGCGCGCGCGTGTGTCTGTGTGCGCGCGCGCGCAGCAGACATAACACATAGTGAGAAAACGTTCGCCGCGCAGACTTGTCTGTTAAACACATTGGGCCGGTATAAATTCGATCTTTACACTGCGCAGCAGCAGCACTTCAATTTTCATGGGGCTGTTTTCATTGCAAGAATTGTATCCGAGTCAAAGTTATTACGTCAAATGTATTATGCGTCATCCCAATCAGGAAAACGTCATAGATTTCAAAGAAAACAACTTGACGTCTCTCTTCCAAAACCAAGATTGGTCTGACAAGCCCGGTCAGTTGTTTCCATTCAGAGAGAGAGAGAGAGAGAGAGAGTGTAGTGTGTGTGTGTGTGTGTGTGTGTCCTCCCGAATACATGGCATTACAAAAGAACGACCGTGACGACAGCAGGTGATTAAATGGAAACAACATATTGGGCTGGTCAGTGGCCATCTTGTTCCTTCCTGCTGTAGTGGTCTTCATGATCCAGTCGATGACCAGGAGGAAGAGAAACGGGGACAACAGGCATCCCTGGCGGACTCCGGTCTTCACCTCGAAGCTTTCTGACAACTGGCCGGCATGGGCAATCCTGCAGCTCATGTCTTGGTAGGTGCACTGGATCAGGGAGATGATCTTCCCAGGAACTCCATAGTGCCTTAGCAGCTTCCACAGCGCCTCTCTGTCTACACTGTCGAAGGCCTTCTCATAGTCTATGAAGTTGATGTAGAGGGGGGAGTTCCACTCCAGTGACTGCTCCACAATGATGCGTAGGCTGGCAATCTGGTCAGCGCAGGACCTGTTCCTGCGAAAGCCTGCCTGCTGGTCTCGGAGCATGGGGTCGACTGCCTCTCTCATCCTCTCCAGTAGAATTCTGTTGAGAACCTTGCCTGGCACTGACAGGAGCATGATCCCTCGGTAGTTGCTGCAGTCCCTGAGGTCCCCTTTCTTTGGCAGCTTGATGACGATCCTTACTTTCCACTGGGCTGGCACCTCTTCCTTCTCCCAGATCTTGCTGAACAGGCTGTGCAGCATGTTGACGGCTGTCTCTGTGTCTGCTTTAATGGCTTCTGCTGGTATCTCGTCCGGCCCTGCAGCTTTCCCATTTCTCAGTGTCATGATGGCTTTCCTGATCTCCGCCTTAGAGGGCTTGTCGCAGTTGATGGGTAGTTCTGTCTCAGCTGGTGGGATGTCTGGTGGTGTTTCAGGGATGGGGCGATTTAACAGCTCCCTGAAGTGTTCTGCCCATCGCTTCAGCTGTTCCTCAGTTGTTGTCAGTGGGTGCCCATTCTTGTCCTTCACTGGTTTGTCTGTCTGCTGAAATTTGCCCGCGAGCTTCTTGGTCACCTGGTACAGGTCTTTTAGATTCCCTTGTCGGGCTGCTTCCTCTGCTTGACTGGCCAGGTTGTCGATGTAGTCCCTCTTGTCCTTCCTGGTGCTCCTCTTCACTTCTCTGTCAGCTGCTGTGTATTCCTCTTGTGCCTTTGCCTTAGCTCTTCTTGTTCGGCTCTCTCTAGTTTTGATGAATTACACGACTTAAACAAGCACTTCTTTTTCAACGTTGTTGTGTGGTAGCGTGCACACTGACACAGAAAGCCTCCATGTTCGCCGAGGTGAAAAAAACAAACAAACAACAACAACAACAACAAAAACCCCAAAAAACTACCGCTTTAGTAGCTTTAAGGCTGTTTGCCAGTTAGAACGATGTTTCATTTTGACCATTGCGAGCGACCGTTTTCGTGAATTTGTGGCTTCTAATCTTAGAGAAATACGACTGTTTTTGAGCCTATGGTATGGTATGGTATGGTATGGTAGACTTCTCCTCGGCGCACGTATCCATCTCTAATGAGATGCTCTAGGCGCCGCAAGGCTGGAGGATGAAGCAGGGAAAGCCTGCTGCCGCTAGGCGCTACTTTGTGTGCAAACCTCCACCCTGCTATTCACTCTGGTGCGTGCGACAGTATTTCCGTTTTACCACGCCACCGGCCACAGCCTACTCTTCTTCGAAAGATGGACGTGGGATTTTTAGCGTGCACACTTGATATTTGTGCGTGCGTGTGTACACGAAGGCGAGACAGGCACCGCAAACGAGTCTGCATATGGATTTGACTACGGTCCGTTCCTGAACAGACTGGGGCTCGACAAAGCTTCTAACAACAGGTACCAATCAGCGCCGTCTAACTGGTCTTCAGTCCGCTGTCAAATAACGTCGTCTGCTACAACACACACACACACACACTTCTAGAACAACTTACACGCCTGGCAGAGTCACCAAAATGGTGTCAGGTGCTATACTGTGACACATGTCTGAAGTCAAGTCAAGTCAAAATACTTTATTTATCCCCGTAGGGCAATTCATGCGGGCGAGCATAAGACCCATAAAGAAGTTAAGATCACTAAATTCATATAATTGTACACTCTCTCTCTCTCTCACACACACACACACACACACACACACACACACACACACATATCCTGCACTTGGTGACTAACCGGAGAATTATAAGCATGAGGCAACTAAAAAAAAAATCACAGACAAGTATCACAAGCATCACAGAAGCGGAAACAGCAGCTTATTAAAATACATCACAGTAATTATGGCACTCAGTGCTTCTCGTTGAGAAGGGATATTGCAGTTGGGATAAAAGAGAACTTTCGACGGTTAGTTTTACAGAAGTGGGCTCTGATTCTGATGCAATGATTCAGCGCATCCGATGGAACGTTTTCCGCAGCATTGCCGTATAATGGTGCAATAATAACTGAGTACTGCATAGGCGCTTTACCCAGTTTCTTGACTCGGCTCAAAGCGCCGCGAACCTGAACCCAACACGCACGCTCACGTGAATCACACGCGTTCTCTCACGCATTGGACACGAACACATTACAATCAGGAGATTTCGGAGGGTCAGCTCAGCTGTTTAAGTTTCGGAATTTAGAATTGCATTTATTTTGAAATTTTGTGGGCTGAACGTTTCCATAGCAGAGGGGGGAGGAAGCCGGAGTGTCCGCGGAGAGAACCCCCGACGATCGGCCCGAATGAACGGTGCCGCGTAGTACGAGAAAGAAAGGTTCTTTGCCCCGAGTTGGATTCGAACCTGAACCCTCGCACTGGTGACGAAGTCGCTTTACCCGGCCACTAGACCACTGAGCGCCCCTGCCTGCCATACCTTATTGAGACTTAAAAAAAAAGAAAAAAAGAGTAGAGTGCAGTGACACTGGGAGCAAAGGAAATCGCATCACCCAAACGTCGCCTTAGAAGGTGCAATTATTTATGTAGTTTGGGGGATGGTTATCGCTAATACTTCCTGCCGCAGGCAGACTGGTTTGGTCCCCCCCCCCCCCCCCCCCCGCTGATTTTCTCAGTTCCCTAGTTTCAGTAAGGCTGCACATGTGTGGACGCTATGTGATAGGAGGGTAAGAAGATTTTTTTTGTGTGTTGATGCGTCATCGCATGAGCAATAGCTGTGAAGACACATCCGTCATTTGTTTTTGTGTTTCTGACCAGGAAAAGAGCACTCCGCTGTTGTTGTGAGGAATTGTCTGTAATTCTCTCTCTCTCTCTCTCTGTCAGTCTGTCTCACTCTCTCTCTCTCTCTTTCTCTCCTGTAGAATATTCCGTTCGTTTCACTAAAAGCCTTCGGTGTTTGGTGGTTTAATAAAACGCCGGAGTGAAATGACAAATTTCACCGTCTTCTATACTGGAAGGACTCCCTCGGTGTGTGTGTGTGTGTGTGTGTGTGTGTGTGTGTGTGTGTAACAGAGAGAGAGAGAGAGAGCATGTCACTTGACATGTCAATCCCTTTCATATACAATAACGATGCTCAACTTCCTTTTACTTTATGCCAAGCAGCCTGCTCAGTTTATTCACCCACCCATCCGACGGCGCGCGCGCACACACACACACCGCCTACACACAGCGCGCGCGCGCGCACACACACACACACACACACACACACACACACACACACACGCACTTTCCCCCAATTCCCAGACAGCCAACATCTGCGCTCCTGAAATCTGGCCGCCAAACACTGACTCAGCACGTTTTCGTGTGATCAGCTGTCTGGGAGAAATGTTTCCTACATTACTCAAACGATTTATGCAGACGCCTTGTCAATTTAGTCTGCACGTTTCGTGTGTGCTCACGATTACTAATCGCGCCTGTAAAATACGTGTGTGTGTGCTCTGCTGGTTCTTTTGTAGGGTAAGTTAAATCGCATTCACGTCTTGGATTTTTTTTTGTGGGGGGGGGGGGGGATTGCTTCTTTTTGCATGTGTGAGTGCATGTTACGTGTGGTGATATGTTGAAGAGCCCGTCGTCTTATCGAGGGGATACGATGACACACTGGCGATCACTCCTCACGTAGCGAGTTCTTATAGACTGCGTGTTGTCTCTTTCACTCACAGAAGACACGTGAGCGCGTAGAAAAGTTATAACCGAATGGAGTTTATCACAGCACTTCTCTGGTGTTACACTGCACTCTCAAGCTTCGCACATACAAGCTTCTCTCGTGCACACACCCACACGCAAACATCTCATGGTCTTATATACAGTCACAGCATTCTAGCACATTCTGAACCACTAATATACAAGAACCAATCAAAAATCAGAACATGAATCACCTTATTACTATCTTAAAACTTAAGAAGAATCCCGAATAATCGAGTACACACCCGCCGACTCTAGGCGCGTTATATAACACCATCTAATCGTAAACAAGTCATAACAAAGCGATTTGCACGAAATTTCCGAGCGACTCAGCCCTTGGTCCTAATGCGGGCCGCCGCCCCAGGCGAAATAAGCTACAGTCAAAACAAGGTCACCACTTCTCGAATACTCGTGAAACTTCTGGATCACGGGAAACAGATTTACATTACTAAAACACAATATGAACTTAATGTAGCAACTTGTCTGTCTCACTCAATCTTCAAAAAACAATACAGCTGTTATTTTTCAGCATACAAACAAAACACAAACAAAAGACACAGCCACGCCCGCAACAGTGCATGAAACTGTTTTGGGGCCGTGTGCTTGTGTTCTCTTCTGTAGCATGTGTGTGAGTGCGGGTTATGGCTTGTATGTGCCTGGGGACCCGGGGTGGCCGAATCAGTGGTAGAGCGTTGGACTTTCAATGCTCGAGTCGTGAGTTCCAATCCCGGCTGGGGCCACATACTTGTGCTGGCTTTTTTCTCCGCCGCGTTTCCCCGTCTTTGATATCACCCAAACGTGGTGGAAAAGGGCGTTAAACTCCCAAACACCCACCTACCCACCCTTGTAAGTGCCTCACCTCATGAGAGGGGTATCGCAGAGTACTTATATTCAGCACTTCCACTTGTTTATTTATTTCTTCACTTGATTATTGGGTCGGTCGGTGGTCTAGTGGTTAAGACTTTGTCACCAATTCGAGAGATCAAGTTCGAGTCCCACTCCCCTCTTCTTTGTAAATGTTAAGAACACAAAATTTAAAAACGAATGCAATTCTGAAATTTCCGAAACTTAAATTGCTGAGGTCACCCTTCGCAACACGTAATTGTTATGTGTTCATGTCTAGTGTCTAAGAGAATGTGTGTGATTCACGTGAGCGTGCGTGCTGGGTTTAGCTGGTGGTGCTTTGAGCCAAATATTTGGGATAAAATGCCTATATTAATGTGATTAATAATAATAATAATGATATTGATTTGTACTTATATAGATAGCGCAACATTCTCACAAAGTGACTCAATGCGCATACTCCCGCACGCATACCAACAAATATGCAAACACACACACACACACACACACACACACACACACACACATAGAGCAGCAGCTGAATCAGGAGGAGGTAAGTGGGCCTAGTCGAAAGCCAGCCGGAGCAGATGCGTTTTCATTATTATTATTAACATCAAACATGATACTACAAGTAAATACAGAACGTTATCAGACTGGCTACGGTGACTTAACTGCCTGTTGGTGGCTATAAATGTCTTGCAAGCTACAATTTAAAAAAAAAAGCGGACATCGCAGCATTTGGGTGGGTCTGGCGTATATTGAACGATCAAGGGGTGTTTGAGGAAAGGGGGGTGGGATCATTTGGGGGAGGGGGAAAGGGAATTGGAGGGGGAGAAGGGGTGATCGTAAAGTCCTGCTGAAACTGGAAGGAGAGACAACAGGACAACGTTCCGATCAATGCGCACGCCTACAACTTCGCATCCGTTATGAGGAAATGGTCTCTGACCGTGACAGGCACGCGCACCCCTCTCTGTCTTCCCGATCTGTCGTATTACTCGGTCTCAATGTTAAATGTCCTTTCCAGGCACCCCCCCCCCCCACCCCCTCCCACTCCATCTCAATGCAGCCCACTTTAACGGTCACCCAGTGTGCACAGAAAACAACAAGATATGGCCCGTGGTAATTGGGAATGCCCCTTGAAGTTGTACGGTTAAAAAAAAAGTGAACTTGACCATGAGACATGAGAACAAAATGGTGAGCAATTTATACAAATTTTACAGCTCAAAACGCCAGACGACCTGGCTTTTTCTGAAAGGGCGATAACTCCAAAAGTAGTGTTGCAATCGCAAATCGCTCGGAGGCTATAATCCAAAATCTTGATTAATTGGGACAACCCAAATCTCACGCCATTCGGTTGAAAATTTTCCGAGAAACGGGTGCGTTTGCGCCAGTATTCTGAATATACAAGGACGGAAGCTGCGGACGAAAGCCTCATCCCATGCTGCAGTGGACATGACAACTGACTCGTGAATATTCATCCTCTTCGAAAGAAAAGTGATGCCGACTTTTAACTGAAAGTTGTTGCTGTCAGCAGTGTGTGGACACAACGATTTGAGTGACGTAACGTTAGAAGTTTGACTTTGGAACCGGCCTGCCATACCGCCAATGACCATTACAGCTCGAGTTAAGCCTACGACAGACGCTGCGACCCTGCGGAACTTTTGCACGCTGGCCGAACGGCTTTTCTGTTCACACGCTAGGAGCGTGCAGTGAGGGGACCTCGCCGCCGGCCTGGCGCTGGACAAGACACAAACAGCGATAGCGCGCGGTCAGCGGCGATTGACTGCGGGCTCAGCTGGCGATGAAAACGGCTAGGACCGTGTTCTATTAACTAGCGAGCCGACGGCGAAGCGCTTCAGTGCCCCCTGGAGACCCGATTAAATTGGACTGGGAGTGCATTTTACCGGGTGGGTGGGTGGGTGTTTGGGGGTTTAACGTCCTTTTCCACCACATAGGGTGATATCAAAGACGGGGCAACGATGAAAAAGCCAGCACAAATATTTGGCCCCAGCCGGCCGGGATCGAACTCACGACCCGAGCATTAGAAGTCCAACGCTCTACCATTCGACCACCCCGGCTCCCCGCATTTACCGGTGGCTGGCGTACAAAGCCGCCAAGTCAGACGCGGCGGAGAATAGCACGCTTAGACTTCTGGTACCTGTGACGATAATGTCTACTGACGAATAAGGGAAGACACGACTCTAGACTCCATTCACAGTCGTATAGTTTGGGAGCTCGTCAGTGCTCTCTTTCGTTCGATGACACGTCGGTGGCAGCGGCGTTAGCGACAGTTGTTATTCTGCGACACCCTAGCGAGCCCGGGAACTCGCGTGCCTGATGAATGGTCCTGAGGAACGAGCCAAACAGCGGGACATAACTCCAGACGCAAAACCGACATCCGAACCCGCTGGCGGTTGTCGTAAAATCCAAGAGGGGGAAGTTACCCATCCCACTTTCGCCAAACTCGCTGAGCAGCAGAGCTCCATCCATTCTCCTTTCACAGCAGGAGCTATCCGCGTAAGTCTGTTCCAAAAACCTATTTGAGTGTCACGCTGAAGGGCGCGGGAGAATTGCAACGCATGCTGCGTTTCGCGCGTTAGGCTGCTGGGAAGGCATTCCCCTTTAGATGACCCGAGGTTTTTCCCCTGAGGGGAGCCAGTTGGCGCTGTTAGGGGGATGGAACGTAACTAGCCAAGCTGCACAAGACTCGTGTGACATAATGCGCCAGTGTGTCGCGTATTGATTACGACTGTTTGGAACTGACGACTGGTAACAGTCAGTGGACAGGGACTGGTGACTTCGGGCGTTACTCTGGACCACGACGAAACAGTAAAAGGTGAGGTTTTGGTGGTTTAAACCCCCCGCCCCCCTCCCCCCGCTCTTCCGACCTCACCCCCTTAATTTGTGTGCTTTTGTGTTGTTGTGTTGTTTTCGCTTTCTTTCCTTGTTTTTCCTTTTTTTTTTATTCTTTTCTCCTTTTTTTTTTGGGGGGGGGGGGGAGATTTGTTTCATTAATTTCTAAATTGTGGATAATCTAACTATTCGCGAAAATACGGTTCGCATTTCGCATGAAACCAAGTGATGACATTTTATCACTGTCACTGAGATGACTAACAAAACATTACTTTATGAAAATGTGAGTCCCGTCATCGGTATTAATTCAGTTTTACTGGTCGTGTTTGGGTTCTTGCCCGCGCCGACTCACTCGAAACTTGTTTTGTTGTTGTTGTTGTAGATTTCCCTGACGTGTGCGTCGTCGTTTTGTGTGTGTGTGTGTGTGTGTGTGTGTGTGTGTGTGTGTGTGTGTGTGTGTGTGTGTGTGTGTTCCTACTGGAGTTTTCCCCCAAAGCTTTCGTGGTTTCTTTAGACATGTCACACCCAGAATAATCGAATTACTGTCTTTAGCATCGTCAAGATATGCGTCGATTTTTTTCTCACCCGCGGATGTCATGTTGCTACCGAAGACGCGTGGTATTTAAAAAAATCTGTACAATTTCTAGTTTTGCCGTAACCCACGGCGCATTTTGTTTTGAAAATGTTCGGCAGTTTTTGCAGGTGACACATCAGTGTTTTGTAGCGTGACATTACGGATTATAATCCATCCTCACGTGTTTTTTAACGACTCTAATAATAACGGTCGTAGGAATGAGAAAATCTAGGTAAAGTTTAAATCGGAAGAAACTGGTGAACAGAATAGTACTATGCGATGACCTTGCCTTGTTAACTGATTTCTGATCACGTTCAGTCAATACAATACAATACAATACAATACAATATCTTTTGTACATAAAACAGAAATTTCTCTTCTGCAGTACAGTCTGACTGTTCTTGAGATATTAAATAAAAGCATTCCTCTTCCTCTCTCTCTCCCCCCCCCCCCCCCCCCCCCACACACACACACAAACACACACACACAAATTAGGCACAGGAAACAACATCAGTGCTGTAAAAACCAGCGATTTAAAATTTGGACTTTATAACCGCAATTGCACTTATTGCACGTATCAAAATAACTTGATGCTGTGTGTGTGTGTGTGTGTGTGTGTGTGTGCGCGCGCGCGTGTGTTCCCCACTGCCGTACCACGTGGCTGTGGATCTCTTCATATATCCACACTGATTCCCGAAATACCCGCTATCCTACAAGAACACGAAACTGCTGGTACACGTACAATCATTAAATACATCTATGGGCCCAGAACTACATGTTGTAAATCCTTCACGCACGCCACTTGGACTCTCCATACAGAGTCTATCGTACTCCCTGTGCATGAAGTTTTCATGTTGCTCTCCATTTACGCCGCTGATAATGCTCATCTCTCGCCACAACCCCCACAAGATACGGAGCGTTAGCGCCCAGGGCCTTCACCTCATTAGTGTCCGCACGTGCTTTATGGTCGTCGTCAGAAATGTGCACTCCGGGGAGGGTTTTTTTTGGAGAGGTGAACTTATTATGGGATGCATGTCGATATTATTATGGGATGCATGTCGACCGCGATAGCTTAAAGGCGCTATTTGCAGGTTTAGCAGGGATTAAAGAGGTCGACTTGTGTTTTGGATCAGTTTCGTTTCTGTTTGTTTTTCAGTGCGCATGTGCGCTCGAGATAGTCTTAATGATTAGTAGAGCTTTGAATGCGGGACAGTGCTGTGAACTGGAAATAAAACGGCTCTGCTAGTCAATGAGTGACAGCAACACCTTAGCAGACGCCTCACTTCTCGCATTACCTTTAGCCTTCCGTTGGCTCGGTGCCAGTGTACAGTGTATAACATATGACTGACGTCACAGACCATAGAACAGCGCATTCGCGGGGTAAAACAGCTTCAGTTGCAGTACAGAAAGTTTTCTGCGTCAAACACATTCGAACGTAAGTAAGTGGTTACAACAACAGACAGAAAATGCTTTGAGGTGCCAAGACAATCCACTTTATGCCTTTCTAACGTCATCACTCGACTCCGAGAAAGGTGCACTGTTTTCCTTTCCCGAAGAGCTTGTTTTGACGTATCCGGTTTGTGCAGAAACGACTGCTAGGTTCAGCTTCTGTTCTAGCCGCGTCATTTTTTTATATATTTTTTTTGTTGTTGTTAGCTTTGTACATCGGCACACGAATGCTTGTTCTTCTTTTCTTGAAGTTTCCATTGCTTGGCAGTATCTGCTGAAAATAGACAGTCAACTCTCAGTGTGGCACACTCATTCATTCTCTGTTTCGAGGCGCGTGTGGCATACTGATGTTCGATAATGGATAATCGTAGCCAGTTGTATGCTCTCCGCGCAGGAGAATGGTTGTGCTATTCCTCAGACCTCCTTGCCCCCAACAGCGAGCAATTACAGTTCGTGTTCATTTCTTTAACATTTGTGGATATTTTTACTTTTGCCTCTCTCACTTAAAAAAAAAAAAAATGCTCCGTTCGGCAGCTTGGTCTCGGGGCTCATACTGCCCTTGCCTATTACACCCGAAACCAAAAGGAGAAGAAGAAGAAGAAGAAGAAGAGAAGAAGAAAAAAAGCTTGCTGAATGTGAAGGAGGGTTAAATGAAATGGCGGCGGAACACGAAATGCTGCAGGTCAAAGAATACAAAATGCCCGTATGTTCCCTGTTAGCCTCAGGCTCAGGCATCATAGTCACCCCTTAGAATCCTTCAATCTAGAAACAACCATTTTCCATGCATACACTATTCAAGGCCACGTACCTGACAGGAGTTTAAAAAAAATAGAATTTCTCCTTTCCGCTTAGGCCTCATCGGAGTAATGCCAGTCTACTTTTCTGTTTAGGCCAGGAAGCTTGTTTAAATGCTCATACGAGTACATCTGAGAGACAGCTGTATTTGAGAGATTGAACTTGTGAATCGAGTAGCACCTCTTTTTCTCGCCGCCATTTCGTCAGCTACCCTTACTCCCTTAGTGTAGAAGCTCGAGGCGCAGCTGGGAATGAGAACACAGCGCGTGTCGCACGGTGCAGGCCTAGCGTCAATTGGTGAAAGGGCGCAAGTGGTTACGTTAAATCCACGCTGCTTAGGCCTTTTTGACGAAAATGAAAGTAGTAATGCTAGCAGCGGCTCTGTCACTGCTGGCCAGGGCCAGGCAAACATGCTGCGGAAAACATAATTACAGTATTTTTTATTTTATTTTATTTTATTTTATTTATTTGTCGGGGGGGGGGTGGGGGTGGCAAAAGATGAGTTTGTTGAAGACTGATAAAGAAAAACAGAAAAACAAAAAAATCAGCCTAGAAGACCGGAGGGATCGTGAGGGAGTGTAGAGGTGGATCAGTTCAGAAAGGTACAATGTGCATGTGTAGAGGTGGATCAGTTCAGAAAGGTACAATGTGCATGTGTAGAGGTGGATCAGTTCAGAAAGGTACAATGTGCATGTGTAGAGGTGGATCAGTTCAGAAAGGTACAATGTGCATGTGTAGAGGTGGATCAGTTCAGAAAGGCACAATGTGCATGTGTGGAGTTTGGATCAGTTCAGAAAGGTAGGATGTACATGTGTAGAGATGGGTCAGTTCAGAAATGTAGGAGTATATGCATGTGTAGAGGTGGCTTAGTTCACAGCACGTGTAGATCTGGATCAGTTCAGAAAGGTAGAATGTGCATGTGTGAAGTTGGATCAGTTCACAAATTAGGAATGTACATGTGTAGAGCTGGATCAGTTCAGACAGGTAGGATGTACATGTATAGAGTTGGGTCAGTTCAGAAATGTAGGATGTACATGTATAGAGTTGAATCAGTTCAGAAATGTAGGATGTACATGTATAGAGTTGGATCAGTTCAGAAATGTAGGATGTACATGTATAGAGTTGAATCAGTTCAGAAATGTAGGATGTACATGTGTAGAGTTGGATCAGTTCAGAAAGGTAGGATGTACATGTATAGAGTTGGATCAGTTCAGAAAGGTAGGATGTACATGTATAGAGTTGGATCAGTTCAGAAAGGTAGGATGTACATGTGTAGAGTTGGATCAGTTCAGAAATGTAGGATGTACATGTATAGAGTTGGATCAGTTCAGAAATGTAGGATGTACATGTGTAGAGTTGGATCAGTTCGGAAATGTAGGATGTACATGTGTAGAGTTGGATCAGTTCAGAAAGGTAGGATGTACATGTGTAGAGTTGGATCAGTTCAGAAAGGTAGGCTGTATGTATATATGTGTAGAGCTGGATCAGTTCACGAAGGTAGGATGTACATGTGCAGAGTTGGATCAGTTCAGAAATGTAGGATGTACATGTATAGAGTTGGATCAGTTCAGAAAGGTAGGATGTACATGTGTAGAGTTGGATCAGTTCAGAAAGGTAGGCTGTATGTGTGTGTGTAGAGCTGGATCAGTTCACGAAGGTAGGATGTACATGTATAGAGTTGGATCAGTTCAGAAATGTAGGATGTACATGTATAGAGTTGGATCAGTTCAGAAATGTAGGATGTACATGTATAGAGTTGGATCAGTTCAGAAATGTAGGCTGTACATGTATAGAGTTGGATCAGTTCACGAAGGTAGGATGTACATGTGCAGAGTTGGATCAGTTCAGAAAGGTAGGATGATCTGTGATTTTAGATACGTGGGTCGAAAGACGGGGGCCTTTAAACTTGCGTCAGTGCAATTATCGAAAGGGCAGTTTATCGATCCCGCCTCTGTGACTTGAATTGTGAGTGGTGTCCCTTGCGATATGTCACCTGATCCCGCAAAACATTGAGCTTGATTCCCGTCACGGGAGTTTTAATGGCAGTTGCTAAATAAAACGACAAAATATCTGTTTCTTGCAGAAACAAGCTCCAGGATCAAATTGACGTATAAATCATTTCAGGAGCGTATGTGTGTGGGCAGTTCCGCCGCATTCATTTCAGTTCAGCGACTAGTTTTTATGTCCATTATGGCTTAATTATGAGGGGTGAGAGGCGTTTTGACAATATTTCCAAGATTTTTGTTTCAGCTGGGCTATAAGGGCTGTGCCTGGGGGAGTTTTACGAAGCCATGTTATAGTCAGATTTTTTTTATTTTTTTTTTTAGATTTTTCGTTTTGCCCTGTATCCGGTCATGAGGATGAAGATGTACTTGCAAAAAAGAAGGACGGACACACACACACACACACACACACACACACACACACACACACACACACACACACACACACACACACACACACACACACGCACGCACGCACGCGCACGCACGCACACACACACACACACACGCGCGCGCGCGCACACGCACACACACACGCACGCACGCACGCACGCACTATGCCATTAAACTCAGTAATTAACGTTCGCTGGAAGAAGGTCTTTGCGCAGTGACGCAGTGTGAAACAGAAACACACACACACACACACACACACACACACACACACACACACACACACACACACACGCACCAGGGAGTTGCCTTTCTTGATCCATATTCGTGGATACCGTTCGAATACCAATTCCCGGTTTTTTTGTTGTTGTTTTTTTTGGCAAGTCTTTGCTGCGTCCCACTGTCCGTATTTCTTGCATTTAATTATGTTTCTCTTTTAGTTCTTGTAGCCAGGGTCAAACTCAAAGCGTCCGCAGGCTATATGCGGACATTTTTTCGTCCATTTTATGTTGGTTACGAATAAGCATAAACATTTCCGGTTGTGTAATGGGTGGATTTTACTGCCTGCATTAACGTTTCCTGTAGGATGCAAATTACCGGATTACTTTTCCCGCTGCGGAAGAGCGAGAGAGGGAGAAAGAGAGGAGGAAGAAAGAGAGACAGAGACACACAGAGATACAGACGGAGAGAGAGAAAAGGGGGGGGGGGAAGAGACACAGAGAGATAGTTAGGCACAGACAGGGAGAGAGACGGGGTGGGGGGGGGGGAAGAGAGACACAGAGACAGACACAGAGAGAGACAGAGAGAGAGAGGGAGAAAGAGAGGGGGAAGAAAGAGAGACAGAGACACACAGAGATACAGACGGAGAGAGAGAAAAGGGGGGGGGGGGGGAAGAGACACAGAGAGATAGTTAGGCACAGACAGGGAGAGAGACGGGGTGGGGGGGGGGGGAAGAGAGACACAGAGACAGACACAGAGAGACTGACTGACTGACTGACTGAAACGTTTATTTCAGGATAAAGACTTGTAGGCATGGTCTGCCTATCTTACAAGCTGTCCTGCTAATCTACGAACACTAAAAAAATAAAGGCTAACATTACAAAAAAGTATACCAGGCACAAAGGGAGTAATCTAATAAGAAAGTAGAAAAAAAAATAAAAAATGCAAAGATACAAAGAAGCGCAAGAAATTCAAAGGAAACACATCGGAAAATAGGTGAAGAGGTAGATAGCATGGTGTTTGAAATTGTAGTATACAACATAACTTGTAAAAAGGTAACATGTAATAGTGCCATCTGATAACGAGTAATTTAGCATGGTTCAGATATTGTTCGTGGACCTATGACTTACGTAAGTATCTGAGAAGTTGAGTTTTAAATGAATGAAGCTTCGGGGTACATTTTAAGTATGCTGGCAACTGGTTCCATGAAAGTGACCCAGAGAATGAGAGGCTTGTTTTAAAAATGTCCAATCTAGGTAATGGTAATTGGAACAGGCCATTTCTTGCGTTGTGTCGCTGACTTGGTTGAAAGAACGTGGTAAGATATGGAGGAGCCTTACAGTGGACTATCTTGTGCATGAAAACACACCGGTTGAACTCAAGATGCTTGGTAAGGGGGAGAAGTTCGAGCGCTCTAAGTTTTTCTTCTGTGGGTAAGGGCCCAGGATGTAAAAGCTTTATACCACGTTTATAGAGAGAATTGATCTTTTTCAAGTGAGTATCACCACATTTGTCCCAGAGGTTGGAGGCGTAATCTATATGACTTTTTATATGTGCGTGAAAGAAAACTTTGCAACTGTCGTGGCTAACTATGCGGTTAAGTTTACTTAAGAGAAAAAGATTTTTAGACAGGGTTTTACTAAGTTTTTCTAGGTGCGGCTCCCACTTCAATTGGTCGTCCACTGTAACGCCCAAAAGGCGATGCGTTGACACTTGGTGTATGGGCTCTGAGCCGAGAGATAGTTTGAGAGGTAGAGGCTTCCGCTGGTGTTTTTGGCGGGTAGTTATTAGCATGCTCTTTGTTTTGGGGACGCTGATTATCATATGATTTTGGGTACACCATTCAGATACTTCATCGAGGCTCTGCTGGAGTGTTTTGTTTATTGTTGCCTCTTTTGTGTCGGATGTGTGTAGTGTTGTGTCATCTGCAAATAACTCGCAGGACACGTTGGGACTAGATAAACAAAAAGGAAGGTCATTGATATAAAGACAAAATGAAAGAGGCCCCAAGATGGAGCCCTGAGGTACTCCATACTTAACAATCCCTTCGGATGAGAATGTGCCATTTAAAAAGACTCTCTGTTTCCTGTGTAAGAGGAAGGATGAGAAGAATGATAATGCGCCGGACCCAATGTTGTATAACTGCAGTTTTTTCAACAGAATGCTGTGATTCACCAAATCAAAAGCTTTCTTGAGGTCAAGAAATATTGCTCCAGATAGCTTTGACTCATTTATACCACTAAGCCACTTATCTATGATGTGAGTGAGAGCAGTCTGGCACGAATGGCCTGGACGGAAACCTGACTGAAATGCACACAGAAGTTTATTTTCTTCGAGGAATGTGAGCAGATGTGTGTGAATGTGTCTTTCTAGGGGTTTTGAGAGAACTGATAGTATAGATATTGGACGATATTCATTTACATCGCTTAGATTTTTGTTTTTTGGTATCGGGACAACTTTAGCGTTTTTAAGGGCCGCTGGAAATACATTATTTTGAATAGAGAGATTGTAGATAAATGTCAATGACTCAATTATATATGGCAGGGACGTTTTTAGTATTTTGCTACTGATGCCATCCAAACCACACGATTTCTTGTTTGCCATGTTCGATATTGACTTACCAACATCTAGCACAGTCATTAATGGTATGGTAAATGGTTTACATGTAGACGTGTTGCAATGTAGTTTCAGTTGTTCTGAACAGACATAATTTTCGGGGTCGCTATCATTTTCCTGGGCTAAAGTATCTGCTATATTTAGGAAATGACTGTTAAAATAATTGGCTGTGAGAGTATGGGGGATCGTGGGAGACTGAGATTTTTTACCTTTTGTAATCATGTTAATAGCCTGCCATATTGTGCGAGAGTCTTTGCCGTCAGCAATTACCTTTTCGGCTTCCAATCTCTGGGCCTTTCTAACAAGTGATTTTACGTAATTTCTTTGTTTCTTGAATTCTTGGAATTTTTTTTCTCGTTTCAAATTATCTCGGACCTCCATAGCCTGTTTAATGTCCTCTGTAAGCCATGGTGGCATTCGGGGATGTTTTACCCGCTTAGTACGTTGTGGGGCGTGTGTGTCAAGGACACCAAGGAACAACCTGTACCATAATGCTAGTGCTTCATCAGGATCATTGTGTTTGTACACATCATCAAATGGCACCGTTGACAAATCATGGAGAAATGACACTTCATTAAAACGTTTAAAGCATCGGTACAAGATGGATGTGTGCTGTTTTGGTGGTGGCTTATCACATTTGACAGACAATGAACAACAAACAGGATAGTGATCACTTATGGCAACAATAGGCACATGAACATTTTTCACAACGTCAGTGTTAGTGGTGTAGATGTGGTCAATAAGGGATGAGGAAGATGATGAAACACGTGTCGGTGACTGTACGAGTTGCCTCAATCCTAAAAACATTAAAGTGGATTTCCAGGCAGCATGCCCGGGCTTTAGCAAATCGATATTAAAGTCGCCTAGGATATGAATATCACCTTTGCGTTTATGTGCCTGATCCAGCAGTGACGTAAAGTCGTCATACCAAGGAAACGTAGCGGCCGGGTTACGATAAATATAACCGATGAGAGAAGGGGATGAGTTGTTGGTTTTGACTTCCAACCATAAACTTTCTACTTTGTGTGACTCGAGATCTGTTCGCCTGGTGACACAGTGTTTAATTGAGTCATGTATGTATACGGCTAATCCGGTATGGCCAGGGACAGAAGCGTCTCGTCGTAGGATAGTGTAATTTTGGATACTGATGATTTCATCACTGATATTGTCAGAAAGTCGGGACAGAGAGAGAGAGGGAGAAAGAGAGGGGGAAGAAAGAGAGACAGAGACACACAGAGATACAGACGGAGAGAGAGAAAAGGGGGGGGGGGGGAAGAGACACAGAGAGATAGTTAGGCACAGACAGGGAGAGAGACGGGGGGGGGGGGGGGGAAGAGAGACACAGAGACAGACACAGAGAGAGACAGAGAGAGAGAGGGAGAAAGAGAGGGGGAAGAAAGAGAGACAGAGACACACAGAGATACAGACGGAGAGAGAGAAAAGGGGGGGGGGGAGAGACACAGAGAGATAGTTAGGCACAGACAGGGAGAGAGACGGGGTGGGGGGGGGAAGAGAGACACAGAGACAGACACAGAGAGAGACAGAGAGAGAGAGGGAGAAAGAGAGGGGGAAGAAAGAGAGACAGAGACACACAGAGATACAGACGGAGAGAGAGAAAAGGGGGGGGGGGGGAAGAGACACAGAGAGATAGTTAGGCACAGACAGGGAGAGAGACGGGGTGGGGGGGGGGAAGAGAGACACAGAGACAGACACAGAGAGAGACAGAGAGAGAGAGGGAGAAAGAGAGGGGGAAGAAAGAGAGACAGAGACACACAGAGATACAGACGGAGAGAGAGAAAAGGGGGGGGGGGGAAGAGACACAGAGAGATAGTTAGGCACAGACAGGAAGAGAGACGGGGTGGGGGGGGGGAAGAGAGACACAGAGACAGACACAGAGAGAGACAGAGAGAGAGAGGGAGAAAGAGAGGGGGAAGAAAGAGAGACAGAGACACACAGAGATACAGACGGAGAGAGAGAAAAGGGGGGGGGGGGGAAGAGACACAGAGAGATAGTTAGGCACAGACAGGGAGAGAGACGGGGTGGGGGGGGGGAAGAGAGACACAGAGACAGACACAGAGAGAGACAGAGAGAGAGAGGGAGAAAGAGAGGGGGAAGAAAGAGAGACAGAGACACACAGAGATACAGACGGAGAGAGAGAAAAGGGGGGGGGGAAGAGACACAGAGAGATAGTTAGGCACAGACAGGGAGAGAGACGGGGTGGGGGGGGGGGAAGAGAGACACAGAGACAGACACAGAGAGAGACAGAGAGAGAGAGGGAGAAAGAGAGGGGGAAGAAAGAGAGACAGAGACACACAGAGATACAGACGGAGAGAGAGAAAAGGGGGGGGGGGGGGGAAGAGAGACACAGAGAGATAGTTAGGCACAGACAGGAAGAGAGACGGGGTGGGGGGGGGGGAAGAGAGACACAGAGACAGACACAGAGAGAGACAGAGAGAGAGAGGGAGAAAGAGAGGGGGAAGAAAGAGAGACAGAGACACACAGAGATACAGACGGAGAGAGAGAAAAGGGGGGGGGGGGGAAGAGACACAGAGAGATAGTTAGGCACAGACAGGAAGAGAGACGGGGTGGGGGGGGGAAGAGAGACACAGAGACAGACACAGAGAGAGACAGAGAGAGAGAGGGAGAAAGAGAGGAGGAAGAAAGAGAGACAGAGACACACAGAGATACAGACGGAGAGAGAGAAAAGGGGGGGGGGGGAAGAGACACAGAGAGATAGTTAGGCACAGACAGGGAGAGAGACGGGGTGGGGGGGGGAAGAGAGACACAGAGACAGACACAGAGAGAGACAGAGAGAGAGAGGGAGAAAGAGAGGGGGAAGAAAGAGAGACAGAGACACACAGAGATACAGAGAGAAAAGGGGGGGGGGGGTGAGACACAGAGAGATAGTTAGGCACAGACAGGGAGAGAGACGGGGGGGGGGGGGGAGAGACACAGAGACAGACACAGAGAGAGACAGAGAGAGAGAGAGGGTCAAGAATGGTGCATATAAATGGATAATTATTCTTAGCTTCATATTGCCGCTGCCGGAATGACCTCAGAAAAAAAAACCCACTTCAGTCATAAAAGGAAAATTAGTACTGAAGAAGGATAAGCAGTCTATATTGTCAGGTTTGTTTTTAAGGTTTAGGGTGACGTGTGTGTGTGGGGGGGGGGTGGTCTCCGTCAACGTCTAGACACCCGGAAACAGGAGCTTTTACTGTGCCATTACAAATCATTATTTTGTTCTTCCTACAGGCGTTCTCTCTCTCTCTCTCTCTCTCTCTCTCTCTGTGCAGAAGAAGAAAAGGCTGGTGTCACACAAAACCTCACTGGTCAGACAAACTCTGAACACACACACACACACACACACACACACACACACACACACACACACACACACACACACACACAGAGACTTAGAAACACACACACACACACACACACACACACACACACACACACACACACACACACACACACACAGAGTCTTAGAAACACACAGACTTAGAAACACACAGACACACACAGACTTAGAGAGAAACACACACACACACACACACACACACACACACACACACGGACTGGCAAACAGAGGGACAGAGGGAGACTTATACAGACTTTCTTTCTGTCGACGGAAATTGGCATAGCCTGTGATCAATGCCTGTGATTCAACCAGGGAGCGTCAGATCGGGCGATACTTCTTCAGTCCTTGTCCTGGGGAGTGGGGATCTTTGCTTGTTTTGCGTGACGAGGAAGATCTCTATCGAGCGTGGCTTCGTTATGGACGACAGTTTTTATCTGTGTGTGTGGGATTTGCAGACACCAGTGTTTTGTGGGGGCCATGTTTCGTCGGTACGGGTTGGTGAATGCACTGGTTCCTCGGTCGTTTTTCTGGCTGCGCTCGGTCGAAGATGAAACTGCACGCGATCTCTGTCTGTCTCTCTCTCAAAATAGTGTGTGTGTGTGTGTGTGTGTGTGTGTGTGTGTGTGTGTGTGTGTGTGTGTGTGTGTGTGTGTCTCTCTCTCTCTCTCTCTCTCTCTCTCTCAGTGTCCACCTGATACACACACTTACCTACCTCCTCAGGAGGTGGGAATATGGGCAAAAGTTGGTTCCTTAGGGTATTTCTCTCTCTCTCTCTCTCTCTCTCTCTCTCTCTCTCTCTTTCTTTCTTGGGGAAGCTGACCGGACAGCCGAATGGTAGAGCGTTGGACTTTGCATGCTCGGGTCGTGAGTTCGAATCCCGGCTGGGGCCAAATATTTGTGCTGGTCATTTTCTCGTTGCCCCGTCTTTGATACCACCCATACGTGGCGGAAAAGGACGTTAAACTTCCAAACACCCACCCCACCCTCTCTATCTATCTCTCTCTCTCTCTCTCACACACACACACACACACACACACACACACACACACACACACACACACACACACACACACACACACACACACACACACACACAGTTCGTTCGTTTGTTCTCTCTCTCTCTCTCTGGTGGCTGTTCCCCACTGCTTGCTCTGTCGGGCAAAAAACAACTGACGGTGGTGCGCGTGCCATGCGAAATTCAAACGGACACGAACAAGATTTCTCAGTACATCTGACCACATTAAGGTTTCGCGCGAGAGAGAAACAGAGACACGCGTGTGTGCGGTTTGGGGGAGGGGAGGGGAGGGATATTAGAAATAGGGCTTGTTAAGTCTTGAATTCAATGGATGTGTGTGTGTGTGTGTGTGTGTGTGTGTGTGTGTGTGTGTGTGTGTGTGTGTGTGTGTGTGTGTGTGCGCGCGCGCGCGCTAGCGCGTTTAAAGGGAGGACAGGAGTGATTGTGTCAGGTGCCCGTAATCATGGAGACGGACGGGTAGAATCGGGGTTAGGAGGGAAAAGTGGGGTCGAGTAATTTTCTGAGATAACCAAAACAAAAAATATTTCCTGAAAACTTTTTTTTCCCAAAAAAATACTGCAGTACTACACAGTTTCCTTTCATTAGACTGTGACTCGGCAAACACGGGAGATCCACGTCAATCTTGGCTGGCTCCATCCATTTCACAGTTCCCCTCCCCTCCTATCCAGTACCGCCTGGTGACACTTTCGTTTACTCACGGACCAACAGGCCAATCAAAAGAATTGAGAAGGAGGAGCGGTGAGGGGAGAGAGGCGGAGGGTTGAGTGCAAGGGGTTATTGACAGTCCGCGATATTTCTGTCTGCAACTAGTTTCTGTCCTTGTGATCGTGGACTACACCTTTCAGGATGGGTGGGTGGGTGTTTGGGAGTTTAACGTTCTTTTCCACCACGTACGGGTGATATCAAAGACGGGGCAACGAGAAAAAAAGGCCAGCACAAATATTTGGCCCCAGCCGGCGGGATTTGAACTCGAGCATTGAGAGTCCAGCGCTCTACCATTCGGCCACCCCGGCTCCCCCTACACCTTACAGCTTCTGAAAGTTTTAACAAAGGCGGTTCCAGCGCAAACTACTTCTCGTCCAGCCATATTTTGAGACTGTTTTGTTCAGCTTAAGACTTAAGATTTAGACTTTCAGTGCTCGGGTCGTGAGTTCGAATCCCGGCTGTGAGCCTAAAATATGCGCTGGCTTTTTTTTTTTTTTTGTCTCTCTCGTTGCCACGTTACCCTTATGTAGTGGAAAAGGACATCCCTTTTCTGTATTATCCCAGGTGTCAAGCCAGGCATTCACAATGCCGCTCTTATATATTATGACAACCCTATAGACCCTGCTGCGTTTTGATTCCACTGGGGTTTGCATAGACGGCCAAAAGACATACCGCTCACAGGCAGCAGAGTCAAGTCTGTCTCTGGTGGCAGAAATCCGTTGCAAAGTGACATTTCGCTGGTGGTCCGCTGTATTGAATTGGCCCCGTCCATGTTTTCCCTGCTGTAGCGACGCCTGTGGGCAGATTCCGTCCGTCTGCTCCTGATAACCGTCAAATCATTTCTGACGACCCCACCAACGCCAGGAAGGCTGAACAGGCCTGACGGATCAAGCTCGCGAGAGCTCGCTAGTTTTGTACCTCTTACTAAGTCATCATTTCCTCTGCTTAAAGATCTAAGCTCCCAACAAAAGGCTTTCTCAAGTGTGAAAAAAAAAAAAGCTTTACAGAGTCGACCGTACAAGCACAGTCAACTCTGTCACAGTTGCAGAGTTTTCAGCGCTTCGGGGACCCTTATAAAACCAGAGCACGAGTTTGCCGTGACATCATTTGGCTTTTGGTCAGTGAGGGTGACACATCGCTACAGTGTCTAGCGGATGTCGAGTGCTGCACGATCTTTCTTGCTCAGTGTCAAAACGCAATCTGAGCTGTGAAATCAGGCTGCCCTTGGCTTTTATTGGGTATTCAGGGACGCTGAAAACTCTACAACTGTGACAGAGTTGACAGTGCTTTCACGGTCGACTCTGTAAGCTTGTTGGGCGCTTAGATTTTTAAGTGCGCATCAAGGTTACAGTTCAGTTCAGATCAGATCAGGATTGTGTCTTCCCGCTCGTAGCAGTCCGCGCACGTGCCACCCAATCTCTCAGTAATTTCCCCAGTGTCGTCACTGTTCCCACAGGGTGAGTAAAAGCCCCTGGTTTGTGATACGCTGCGCGGTGGTGATACGCAGGTAAAACCACACTAGCAATAGAGCTAAAACAGACTGAAATGCCGCAAGTTAACTGCTGATTGCCACTCATGTTACAGTCAGATATCTTGAGAAGCGTATTTGGTACGGTGTGGATGCGTTTGAGCATCAGAATCGGCCGCGATGAATCGGCCTCGCGATCGTTCGAAGTTTGCACACTAAAATCTCGCCGATTTCGTCAAACTATGCCAGCTTACCCCCATTTTTCGATCTTTACCTGTTACATGTAGGTGCGCCAATCTTTCAGAGTTTAATAGATGCATAAAGACTTCTACTTTGTCAGATAGAAGCCTGAATAGCAAGCTAGTGTGTTTTAACCTGCGTATCACCACCGCACAGCGTATCACCAACCAAGGGCGGTTACCCACCCTGTCCAAGGTTGTTTTGGTTCACACGGCCCCTGTCCTGCCCTGTTAGGCTACGTACCAGAGATGTAACTTTGGAGGAAAACGCTATATATTCCTCTTAAACATAACGTTGTAGATGACACCCTAGAAATGCTTTAAAATTCACAAAACTCACAAAAATCAGGCAGCCATAGACTCATGTGTAGAGTAAATTTCAACAAATTCCAATATTCCGTTTTTGGCAATGTTGGCAGCGACCACATACCCCCTCATTCCACGGTCGTCTGCCGGCTCCTGTGCCAGCCGCGCATGAATACAAATAGTCCACAAACCAGTCTCATTTTCCCCTAATTTTACTACTATCTGGCATGAAACTTGTTTACAAAGCCAACAAAGAGCACCAGATTGCCATATTTTACTATGCACACAAATTTTAAAAGGGGCAACGATTTTCTACTATATTTAGCGGAGTTCTTACTACATGACCCGGAAGCTAATACCAGCCTGTAACCTGTTAGGTTCGCTTGTCAGCCACCTCTTCTTTGCACGTCTCTGTTCTGCATGCAGTTCATGATATGGAATGATGGGGTTAAGACTTCATCACCAACGCGAGAGGCCAGGTTCGAGTCCCACTCGGGGCCAAGAAATTTTCTTTCTCGTACGTTCATGGCACTGTTCATTTGGGCCAATCGTCGGGGGGTTCTGTCCGGGTACTGCGGCTTTCCCCTCTGCTTTGGAACTGTTCAGCACACAAAATTAAATAATGAATTCAATTCTAAAATTCCGAAACTTAAATTTCTGAGATGGCCTTTCGTGATTGTTATGTGTTCATGTCCAGTGTCTGAGAGAATGCGTGCGATTCACATGAGCGTGCGTGCCAACTATTTAGGATAAAGCGCCTATTTTAATGCCATTATTATTATTATTATTATTATTATTATTACCGGAGCTATGCTCATGGACATAGGGGGAGACGGGATAGCCGAATGGTAGAGCGTTGAACGTTCAATGCTCGAGTCCCGGCTGGGGCCAAACATTTGTGCTGGCCCTTTTCTCGTTGCGCCGTTTTTGATATCACCCTTACACGGTGGAAAAGGGCGTTAAACTTCCAGACACCCACCCCAACCCCTCATGGACATAGGGTGGGTGGGTGGGTGTTTGGGGGTTTAACGTCCTTTTCCAACACATAGGGTGATATCAAAGACGGAGCAACGATGAAAAAGCCAGCACAAATATTTGACCCCAGCCGGGATACGAACTCACGACCCGAGCATTAGAAGTCCGACGCTCTACCATTCGACCACCCCGGCTCCCCGTCGTGGACATAGAATCAGGAAAACCAAACCAAACACGAACGTTTGCCGATGCCCGTGTTCTTACGCACCATGAAGACCCTTGAGCTTTTAAGCCGGCCCTCAAGGACCCCCTAAAACTCCTTTATAATTGGAAATTCGCGTCAATCGCTTGTTTGGGTTCTTGGAATTCTAAGAATTGTCCAGAATAAGATCTCTGACAATCTGAAAATCGATATTCAGCATTCGGGTGTTGCTTGCTTCGTTTTGAGGAAAGCTTACAACTATCCTGGGCTCGAGGGGATTATCAGCTAAGGAAAAAAAAAATGAAGAACAAATCTTCTTCTCTCAGAGCTCAAAGCGAGATTTAGAGCACTCCAGTTGTTTGCTAGTTCTGCGGGTTGTTGTTGTTGCTGTTGTGGTTGTGGTTGTATTTTGTTTTTTGTTTTTTTAAAAAACATTTATTGAATTCTTTATAAAATGTGATTCACAGAAAATTGTTTAAAACCTCAATGAATTTCGTTGCTGATACATTTTTTATTCTTTATCCGTATAATGATTTGATGTGTTTATAGTGATATTAATTTAGTTGGGGGGGGGGGGGGTGAGACGGCGATGAGCGATTGGACAACAGCAAGACACATTCCTGTTATATACCTTTCATTTGGCATATGGCGATAAACTTAAAACTGTATCTGTGGTAAGTTTATCCAGTAAAACCCGTCCATGAGGAATTGCAGCCTTCACACAAGAAAGGCGCATTTCTTAAGATTGTTTGGGCTCCAAAATCGTTTTGAACTCTTTTGGTAGTCTGATACCGTACCACAGACACCTGTACAGTGACAGCATCACAAATGCTGGTGCTGAGCCAAAAGAAGGGTACACATGATGCGGATAACACAAGGACTGAGCGAGAGGTTTACGGCACGGTCAACAGTTCAGTAAGAGAACTTGAATTTTCGCCCTTTCCGGCTTTCACAGAGCTTTTAGACCGAACTGTCCCGCATTCAGAGATCCACTGATCGTTAAGATAGAGGTGTTTTTGTTGTTGTTGTTGTTTTGTTGTTGTTTTTTTACGTGTGTTGTCCCCTTTCGGGAAATTCGGGGCGCTTCTCACGGGGAAAGCGTGTCGCCGCGGTTCAGCGCCTCCCAATACCTATCCTATTTTTTCCACCTATTTTTCCAGCTTTTCTGGTGGAGGAAAGCCGGATAACCCGGAGAGAAACCCCCGATGAGCAGCCCGGTAGCCAGGAAAACCCGGTATCACATATCACAAGCTCGACTTGGGCTCGAACCTACGCTTTCACATCGCCACCACGACAGCGGTGACGGCCGTTTCAGTAGCGCAGCAGCTAAGTCCGACACACTGCCTATTAGACCACCCGCTCACCCCAAAGTATTTCGGGCAAACGGCGTGCGCACTCACAAACGAAAACTGTTCCAAAACGTAAGTTGACTTGTGTAAAGAGAAGGAAACTTGGAGTTGGAAACAGCGCGCTGATAGGGCGATCTTGAACCATCCATTGCGAGTGAGTGACCTATATCCTAGGCGCGTGGTGTGTGAATGATATTATGGGATGCTTCACGCTAATAGCGCATCGCAGAGAGGTCATGACCCAAATCGTTGCCTACCGCCGTATATGTGTGGTGGGAGCGAAAACTCTCTCCATAAATCACCCCAGTTGTATTTCAGTTGATGCAGGTTGTTTGAACCTGCAGGATAGAGAAACGGAAAATTAAGCCGCCAAAACTGACTGCCGGTTTGGTGGTGTTTGCATGGCTGTGCTGAACTTGGCTCGGAAAATAGGAATCACGCAGTGTAGTCTGATGGTTTAAGCCGTGTGTGTGTGTGTGTGTGTTGGGGGGGGGGGTTAACGTCCTTTTCCACCACGTGAGGGTGATGTGGTAAGCCGTGGGAAAAGAACTGTGAAGGAAATATAATTTAAAGCTATCATTTATTGTAAGGGCACTACTTGCTTTTTTTTTTTTCATTGAAGCGGACTGGTTAATCTGATCTTTGTCCGTCTGTCTCTGTCTGTTGTTAGCAGCTTGCCTTGATGATGTCTGGCATCGTATACTACCGCCTAGATGCATGCACAGTTACAGCTTCAAACAGGCGGGCACTGACTGGAAGTCAAAACGCAAGCCGTAAAGCACAGCGCCTGCACAGCCTTGCTGGTGTAACAAGCCAGATGTA
>JACVVK020000157.1:745000-795000 GCA_018292915.2 Batillaria attramentaria | reverse complement strand
TGGACATAAGCACGTCACAATCACGTGGTGCGAAGGGTCAGCTCAGCTATTTGAATTTCGGAATTTGAAACTGCATTTATTTTTCAAATTTGGTGGGCTGAACATTTCCAAAGCAGAGGGGGAGGAAGCCAGAGAACCCGGAGAGAACCCCCCGACGATCGGCCCGAAGGAACGGAGGTTTAGTACTAGGAGGAAGCACTGGAGACTTATTTCGAACATACAGCGCAAGTGACAGTCTTCCCGTCCACATACGGGGGACACTGCAGGCTGCCGCATCTCGTGAGAACACTGACAAAGTAAGCGCTGTCCAGGGCGGCTGTACTGTTGGCCCTTTCTTCAAGGTCAGCATCCAGACAGAGGTACTCGGACGCTGCTTGATCGTTGATGTTACCGGCCGTGAGGTGACCGCTGTATTGGCGGACTGTGCCGGCTGGACATCTGTCAACATGCAGGCACAAGTCAAGTCATTTTATTTTCCTAGACCGGGGGGAGGGGGGTGGGGGTGGGGGAGCATAGAAAAAAATGGGGGTTGGGAGGCGGGAGAACATTGGAAAACATTGGAAAAAGAAGGAAAAATTAAATAATAATAATAATAATAAATAGTACTTATCTAGCGCTTATTCTCGCAGCAAAGCAACTCATAGCGCTACACACACACACACACACACACACACACACACACACACACACACACACACACACACACACGCAAGCACACACGCAAGCACGCACACACCGATACGCACACACCGATACGCACTGAAACACACACACACACACACACACACACGCACGCACTGAAACACACACACACACACACACACACACACACACACACACACACACACACACACGCACATACGCACGCACGCACGCACGCACGCACACACCGATACGCACTGAAACACACACACACACACACACACACACACACACACACACACACACACACGCACTGAAACACACACACACACACACACACACACACACACACACACACACACACACACACACCGGCACAGCATTGCAATAATAACAAAATTGCCACATGGTTGGACATGTAACAATAATAATGATAATAATGCAGGAGACTTATAGGGCGCTTATGGTAATAAACATATACATGTATATACATGTATATAATACTCATTATTATTATTATTATTATTATGTACACAACTGACAGGTTCCAAGCGTCGTACATACTGACAAAAATCAAAACACGTACAGTTGACGAAACACAGGCAGCAAAATGCAACCACAAACTGCAAGTTATGTGTAAAAACACGGCAGATATACTACTTATCCGTTTTAAGCAGATGGATTTTAAGACAATGTCAAACAATGTTAAGACAAACACCCACCCACACCCATCCACCCGAACTGCAAGTTTCAACCGTTTAACCTTAACTCTTTGACGACGGAGCGCAATTTGCGCTCCGTCGTCAAAGAGTTAACCGGTCTTAACCGTTAGCAGTTGCCACACGGCGTGTTGTTGTTTTAAGCGTTTGTAGTTCCCAAAATTGTAACGCGACGGATGGCCCTTGTGAAATGAACTGAATGGGGACAGGTTTGGGTGTAAATCTTCAAATCCTTCTTACATGTTCGTCCCGGGCACCACGAAAGTTGCAGCATGCGGCGTGTGACACACAGCACACACCACGTCCGTGTTCTCGTGACCTTGAAAATTGTACTCCGCTCCGTACAGACGACCGATCTCAATGCCAGCCACAAACACGTCGTCGAAGACAGGTTCCGTGGTCAAACACAGCCTGTTGGCCGCTCCTCCCGAGTTATGAGACCACGAGCCACCGGCTGTGCCTGTTGAGATATTTTCAGTGTAGCGGGTTTTTTTTTTTTTTTTTTTTAAGTTTCTTTTTCCGTTTGATAAGGTTTTTACTTACCGGTGTGAGACATATAGGTCAGTGGTACATCACTCTCTAAAAGACGGTGGAAAACGTTTCAACGTGTATCGTGACTTGAGTGAGTACGATGAACCGCTGATTTACGATGACTGAGAATGTATCGACATCGCTCTGTTTCGGCAAATTTGTCCAGAATCTCTTGATCAGCGGCAATACCGCGCTAGAGAACAGCACGGGGGTAAACCACGTGGTTTGAAAGTCTACGAGGAGCCTGGAATCTGCGTGGAGCAGGATTTGAGGGTCAGTCCGAATAGTGCGAGGCAGTTTCCGACTGTGCCAGGGTGTGGACGGGCCCTGAACGCTTATGACCGTGCTCCTCGTGCTTCACGTGGCGAGGTTACCCCCCCCCCCCCCCCCCACTCCCGCGTAAAAGCGGGAAAGTAGGTCTACAGTGAGTTTACAAGCAGAAGGAAGCTGGGATAGCCTTGCCGTAAGAGCGTTGAAATGTCTGCTCGGGTCGTGAGTTCCATTCTCTCGTCTTTAGTATCATTCAACCAACCAACCAGCCAACCAACAACAACAACAAAATAAAATTAACTATACTGCGCGTGTACACAACTTTAGAGGGCTGTGGTCCTAGAGAGATTAGACTGCTTTTTTTCAGTGAGTTCTTTAGAGTTGTGTAAGGCGATCTGTAAATTAGGAAAGAAAAGTGAAATAATTGTATCAGTACTGGTTATTTTTTGCATCGATATGCACTTCACGTTTTCGAAATCTTTGGACTGATTGAAAACACTGTCATATCACCCTATGTGGTGGAAAAGGACGTTAAACCCCCAAACACCCACCCCCACCCCCCTGTGGTTCTAATGTTTCACCAACCTGAATATATGGTTTCTGTTCCATTTGGACAAGTCGATTTGCCCCATCTGACGAAAACTGAACCTGTGACAGACAAAAAAGAAAGAAAGAAAGAACGTATTGTCTCCAGTCAAGGTAAAAGAAACACAAGAAACAAAGGCGACTGCATATTATTATTTTTTTTACATTAGTATATGTATTCTTTGAATTTAGTTTTACCTGGACATGTGGTACAGTTGTCCCGCGTGTCTAGAACGTCCTGTAGCTGTTGGATAGTGTCACGCTGGACGTTCTCCAGACTGATGATGGAGGCCTTTGCTGCTTCTAGTTTAGCGGTCAGAACGGACAATGCCTGAGCCTTCTGGGCCATCACGGCTTCAGTATTTATTTTAATTTATAATTACCTGGACAAGTGGTGCAGTCGTTTCTCGTGTCTAGAACGTTTTGTAGCTGTTGGACAGTGTCGCGCTGGACGTTCTCCAGGCTGATGATGGAGGCCTCTGCTGCTTCCAGTTTAGCGGTCAGAACGGACAATGCCTGAGCTTGCTGAGCCACCACGGCTTGTAAAGTATCCGCATCGTCTGATCTGACCATGTGACAATAGAAGGTGTTAATTAAATCGTCACGTGGGTGTGACGAAGACCGATCAGTCAGTAAATGGATCAGTGAATTGGGAACAACCATTTAAACATTAGAATGTGTTTTGTTGTTGTTGTTTTGGGTTTTCCTGCTTTATTAAAACACTTTTATTAGGAATGATTGGTTTGGGCCAAGTCGGCAACTGCGAGTTAGAACGATGGTTGCTTTGATAACTGATTTGAGGAGAGGGGGTGGGGGATGTTAGCGTCCAATTTCGCCACATAAGGATAACACCAAAGACAGGGCAATGGGAAAAAGGCCATGCCACAATTTTTTTATCGCCCAATTGGCCGCCTCAGAAGAAAAAAACTCAAAACGAAAACATGTACCTGATTTTTCTTTCAGAGTCTGGATCGGTTCCAAACTTCAAGCTGTCTTGTTGTTCTGACTTCAAGTTATCTTGTTCGGATGTCTCTAGACCGGAAATCGACAGCAGCAGAATCATAAAAACCACCGTTGTAAACATCCTTGCAATATGGCCGCTGTCTTGATCGTGAAGGCGTTTCAGAAATCTTCTTTGAATATTTCCGCATAGTCAGTCTTTGTATTTTTTTTTACTATCGCTGATAGCACTAGTTTGTGTCCTACATTGTGTGTGTTGTAAGCTGACATAGGAATATACGGCTGTAGATAATACACGCATTATTATTCAGTGAAATTCAGTACATGTACTGAAAACGTGCACGCGACATGTCTCTGTCTGTCTGTCTGTCTGTCTCTCTCTCTCTCACACGCTCTCTCTCTCTCTCTCTCTCTCTCTCTCTCGTTTTGTTTTGTTTATTTTCCTTTTTTCTTTTTCTTTTTTTGGAGGGGGGGGGGGTGTTAGGCCCCTCGGGTATTTCTCTCTCTCTCTCTCTCTCTCTCACACACACACACACACACACACACACACACACACACACACACACACACACACACACACACACACACACACACACACACATTCACTACCAACCCTTAAAACAAGATTTCATTTAAAACAGGAACATGTAGAACCAAACAAAACAAAAAACCAAACTCATTAAACTCTAAACGGTACACGACATCGAAATGCACACAATCCCTAAAGCGGTTATATGTCCTTATATGGAGCACACAACACACGTGACCGGTTTTCCACTCTGATATGGCGGACATGACAGACTGCCACACTGTGTGAGCGAAGGCACAAAGTACGCAGCCTCAGTGTCCGAGGCACTTCCGGGTCCGTCTTCCGGCTCAGCGTCCAGACAGAGAAACTCGGACGGTGCTTGGTCATTGTCGTTCCCCGCCACGAGATGACCCCTGTACTGCTCTGTTGTTCCTGTAGGACATCTGTTATAAAAAATAAAAAAATAAAAAAATATTAAATAAAAAAAACATGGATTTTCAGGATCATACCAATAATAATAATAATAATAATATACGTTTTATTTATGGTAATAATGATAATAATAAGAACACTGATCAATCATCAATAAGTCAGTCACTCACTCAATCAATTCACAGATTTTTCAAAAAGGGTGAGTGGGTAGGTGTTTGAGAGTTTAACGTTCTCTTCCACCCCCCCCCCCCCCCCGACACGCCCACTACGCATCCACACACGCATACCAGTATCCAATGAGTACGACTTATGGAAAAAAATAAACACAAGACACCATAATGTCTAAATACATAGCACAGTGTCTGCTATATTACCTGTTCATTTATGAGGACAGGAAAGTATAACGTACGGCAAAAATAAACACAAGACAGTATAATGTCTGGGTCCATTAATTGCTTCATTACCCGTCTATGCCTGCCATCGTGAAGATAAAGTCTATGACGGTTGGCAAAAAAAAAAATTGTTAAAAATATGGGAATAGGTATTGGGTGGCGCTGCACCGCGGCGACGCGCTTCCCCCGGGGGAGGCAGCCCGAATTTCCCGAAAGGGATAATAAAGTTTAAAAAAAAGAAGAATACATGCAAGGTTGAGTATGAAGTATGACCAAACGCGCGCGCGCGCGCGCGCACACACACACACACACACACACACACACACACACACACACACACACACACACACACACACACACACACACACACACACACACACCAACAACAACAACAAGTATGATCGAAATTAATACAAGATTCTAAAGTCCACACGCATTGCGCCGTTTGTTTTACCTGTTAGTACCTGGCACCATGAAGGTGGAGGAGTATGACGTATGGCACACGGCACACACTACGTCATTCCTCAGATGACCAAGCACGTCATAATGGGCGCCAAACAGGTGCCCAGTGGTGAGACCGGTCAGAGAAAGGTCGTCGAAGACAGGTTCTTTTGTAAGACACAGTCTGTTGGCCGCACCCCCTGAACTGTGTGACGACGACCCAGCGGCAAGGCCTAGATGTAAATCCACGGACATTTATCTCTGTGTTTGGTTTATATTTTTGTCCCCTGACACATTTTGGAAGGATAGGTTTGGTCTGTTTCCTAACATGATAAGGGTTTGCACTCAAACAGAGACTTCTTTTACTTTTTAGTCATTCTACTATTACTACAAAGAAAAGGAGGACACAAATTTGTTATACAGTTACCAGAATCGTGAAGTGCCGTCACTGGAATAAAGTGACGGCAACTTGAGTTTGCGGAAGGGTGCGTGGATGGGTGTTTGGGTATTTAACGTCCTTTTCCACCACATGCGGGTAGATGTTCTCATCTACCGGCCCAATGTATTTTCCATTCCGGGTTTTATCCAGAGTTATATGAATAACAATCGTCATTTAAGTGAATGACATTTGCGCATCAGCCAGTCGCTTACACACACACACACACACACACACACACACACATACAAACCAGCAACGTTCATCAACTCCCAAGTGTACATGGGACAAAACAGCGAGTACAGAGACTACTCTACATTCGTCTGTTGTTCTGTGTGCGTGTTTTGAATGTGCTCTCATCATTACAGGCCAAAATTTTAAGGTTTTTTAATGCTCACAGATCGATCTGAGCTGTTTTGGTGGTGTGTAGCATCACTCCAGTAAGAAACATCATCCGTGCACAAATACATGTACAGACAACAGTAACAAAGCGAAATTCGACCTTGTAGGTCACGGAGTTCGAGCAGGCGACAAAGGAAACATGGCGGACGCCGCTTACGGACGGCTGAGTTCCAACATTGGATTTCACCATGTCCTCAGTACTGCTTCGAGCGTTAGCTGTGCCAGTACTTCACACGCGTGGTAGGCATGAAAATCGTAAGTAGGTCAGATTGGTTGCATCGGCCGCTGACTTGTTTCGGCCAGCCCGTATCGGTCGTGCATGTGTTTACAGTCAAGTTGTAGGGTAATTAGGTGTCACGTGACACCAAAGACCGTATTATGGCTCAACACAGCGAAGTTAACCACAATCGCCGATAGACGTGCATTTTGGCTCATATCTTTGCAACGACGGCCCGGAATGGGCTCAGATTTTGCTCACATCTAAATGAGACTACATTCTTGTCACCATAATAATTAAGCTAACAGCGCGTCTTAACTATAGCCGAAGAAGTCCTCGGCGATGACAACCGAACTTCTTCGGCTTCATTCGGCGTGGCCTCCACGTACTAACTAGGCGTCAAGCATTCGTGACATGTGACCGAAGGAAAATAGCAATGGCGCCGATTGTGAGCTTACCAGTGAAGTGCGTCTCGTAGCAACTGTAGCTGTTGAGGGAAATCAAGGGGTTACACGACAACATGGCTTTACGCACTCAAAAGGGCACTATCTGAACTAATCAATGTGACCCAACTGCACCATGAATTGCATTAAAAACCGAAATAATCACCAACGAAACCACTGAACCGACAGACAGTTACGAGCCGGTACACCGGCGTAGCAGACGGTCACCAGCACACGGCGGAAGAAAAAACGTCATACCAACAAGAATGTCGCGGTTTTGCATCAATTTTAGCAAACAAAATCAAAATTCTACACTACCTCAGCAATCAGAGTGACGCAAGTGAGCCATGAAAGTTATAGATGCCTGAAATATCAGCGACTAGAACGTTGACTCAGTACTCATGTGACGACGCGGCGACTGAGCCGCCACGCGAGCAGACGGCGTTAGCATGCGAAGCAAAAACGTTGTAATTACAGATATTTCGCATTCTTACTTCACCTGTAACATTGTAAGTCAAATGTACACTATCCTTACTAATCAATGTATTCCAGCAGCACCATGTAACTTCTTCATTGCCGAAATATTAATGCTTGTAACTTTGAACCGACAACGGCCATGTGCGAGCGCGACCCTCCGCCATCTTGAAATCAGATAGCTGGCGAATCTGGACCAGCCAATCAGATAGCGTCTGGCGAAATCATCCGGGGTTGATCGCGAATGTTCGCATATGTTGAGCGAAGCCCGAACAGCCCAAAATCTCTTCGCGAGGCCCCAAAATGTTTCCAGCGAAGCGTTTTTTCTTCGGTCTTCGGGGTTGATCGCTATAGTTAAGACGCGCCTTAAGGTCGATCTGTGAGCTTAAACAAGCTGCGGAATGTATCTTTAACTGAGCTTTCTGACCTTTCTAAATTTGACTTGAATAGATGGCCCAAGCAATTGAATACGATCAATCTTGAGCTAGTAGATATTAATCAGTATTGGTAGTAGTTTCAATGACAATATCTTGTAGGAACTTGAATTCACATGTGAATGAAACGCTTAATTTTGTACGGTTGAGGCTTTCCCCAGTTCCCATTCCCAGTCTACAAACCCGTTGTCGTCACTGGACACCGCGACATGAGGTTCCTTGGCCATTGCCACCCCGGGTTCAATGCTGCCATTCAGAGGGATTTCGTCAAAAGACCGAGGAATCACTGCGGAATAAACCAGAGGTTTGCAAATGTAAGCAAATGATTGACAGTTCCATCAGTTTTGTGCTCTACTTTGTTCGAGTAATTCGCGTCATGGCGGGCTTTCACGCGTTTTCAGGTTGTGTGTGTGTGTGTGTGTGTGTGTGTGTGTGTGTGTGTGTGTGTGTGTGTGTGTGTGTGTGTGTGTGTGTGTGTGTGACAGAGACAGCTAGACCGACAGGGTGCTGTGCTGGGTGGAATTTGAATCTAGTCATACTGGAGACTATTCTGAGTGGAACTGAGCCATTTCTCCTGGAAACGGCTTTTCCCGATACGCTATCCTCACTGTGACATGCTCAGTTTACTTTCACACACACACACACACACACACACACACACACACACACACACACACACACACACACTCGCCCGCACGCGCGCCTGCGGGCAGAGTGAGTCTATCGAATTCGAATTCTGTCCAGTCACGCCGTAAACTTTTCTGAAGGGAAGTTATTTCAGGTTGGATCGGCTTTTCCCGATACGCTAGACACGATAGGCTCGCATACACCATGAATCAGACACCTCTCTCTCTCTCTCTCTCTCTCTCTCTCTCTCACACACACACACACACACACACACACACACACACACACACACACTCTCTCTCTCTCTCTCTCTCTCTCTCTCTCTCTCTCTCTCTCTCAGTCTATCCTAACCACGAGCGCAGAACTGAACTTGAACTAAAACCAACTTGACTTACTCACCGTCATTGTTATTGTTCTTTGAAGCTCTGATGGGCTGACGGACGCTCGTCCCATCGTTGCTTCGATGGTCGTCGTCGTCGTCGAGTAATTCAAGAAAAATCTCTTTCGTTCCGTCCATCGTCTTCTCAATAGTATTTCTTACGTTTGCCCTTGAGTTGGAGTCCCCGCTACTGTATGCACGTTTCATTTGATGCACCATAGCATCAAACTCATTTTCAGACGTTCTCAGTCGTTTGTAATTTACGTTTCCTCTTCTGCGGCTCATGGTGAAAGCTGGGTTATCACTGGTCGAACTGAAAAGATATACACGTAAAAGCAAACGCGTTCAATCATGACTTCCTGTCCCGGCCCGTAGTCGATTGCTATCTGTGTTCAGTTAACTCGTGGATTAAAAAAATAAAAATCAACAACAAGAACAAAACAAAATTAGAAAACATATTCTGTGCTCCCTTTATAATAACTTCCAAATAAACACAATCAACTCGCAATCCCAGACCCAAACCACTGTAAACATTAAAAAAAATGTTATGCTGAGGGAGAAATTTTGTGCACGAATATATTTCACACACACACACACACACACACACACACACACACACACACACACACACACACACACACACACACACACAAACACACACACACACAGAGAGAGAGAGAGCAGCTGAATCAGGAGGAGGCAAGCGCACCTAGTGGAAAGCCAGCCGGAACAAATACGTTTTCAAGTCAGACTTGGCACACGGACATTCGTCAGTGTGATTGTTTCTTACCTGGTCAGTCGGGGGCTTTGCGGTGTCAGCAAGTCCACGCCTAGCGACGATCTGCAAAGCTAGAGCAGGCTACTTCACATATACACACCTGTGGTTAAATATCCTTCCGGGTCTGATTTATGAGGAATAGTCCTGCTATGCCGGGAAGGGTGTGTGTGTGTGTGTGTGTGTATGTGTCTGTGTGTGTGAGTGTGTGTGTGTGCGCACGCGCGCGCGGAATCTACTATTGATCAACTGTCAGGTCTGCCCTTTGCCCCCGACAGGATGCTCTGATTGGTTGGTTGTGTTAACTGCTCCACCTAAACCTTGCTTTTCCGATTTCTCGGGATTGTGAACAGCTCGTCATGGACTGATACGTCTCTAATTGCACAACTCTGAGCGTTCGGATAGTGTGTCAGCAACCCTAAAAGCAGTCATCGTTGTCATGTCGGTGTTTGTTTGTTTTTGTTTTCCTCTGCATTTCTTTCAAAACCTCTCCCTAAGCGCCGTGAGCACTTGGTTAGGGTGAACCATGCGCTATACTATAGTCTTCATCAGCATCATCATAATCAAGGGGAGCCGGGGTGGCCGAATGGTAGAGCGTTGGACTTCTAATGCTCGGGTCGTGAGTTCGTATCCCGGCTGGGGCCAAATATGCGTACTGGCTTTTTCGTCGTTGCCCCGTCTTTGATATCACCCGTATGTGGTGGAAAAGGACATTAAACCCCCAAACCCCCACCCCACCCATCATAATCAAACCCCAACAGTCACTCGCTCACGTATGAAAATAAGAAAGCCTGATGAGTGGGCGACTACATACTCTAGTCCTGCACCTTGACAACGGCTACACATGAAAGCTTTTAGTTAGTCTTTTAGTATTCAGATTTTGCTTGTGCATGCTTGACAACCGTACACTGTACACACGCTTGAGTCGGTACAAACCCGTATGCGGAGTAAGAAGAATCGTACAGTTTTTATTTAAATTATGGCAAATGTTATGTTTCCGTGTGTGGAAACACGTCGCTGTCTTGCTATCACTACTACGACTACTTTGACAGGATAAGTTCTGGTGTTAAACTGCGTCTGCGCTTGTCATTCTGTCCTTTCATCCGATTCTGAAAGTACACTGTAGCGGTTTTGATATGTTCTTCTGGAACTGGGGTGGAGTAAGGGTTGAGAGCACTGAAGGGGGCGGGTTGTGTGTTTGTGGTTGTGCTTTTGATCCTGCCCGTCTGTACGCCTTTGTCCGGATAAACAACAGAAACCTTCCTTGTGTGCGACGGTGTGAGGAAGAGTTGCTATTGACTTAGGTCTACGAATTGACCTAGGTAACCTGGTTTTCCCGTTGTCGTCGATTGTACTTGTACTTACTATGAGAGGGTTGAAGAAACGTACAGGCGTGTATCAAGCACAGTACCCGCTCCCCCGCCACCCCCCCCCCCCCCCCACACACACACACGCACGCACGCACACACACACACACACACACACACACACACACACACACACACACACACACACACACACACACACACACACACACACACACACACACACGACAAGACACACAAGTAAGCAGATACCACATACGCGCATCTTTGTTCAAATTTGAAACTTTTACTTCTACACTCGCATTTCAACCTTATTCGGAACAACTTCTTAAAAAAATAAAAACTAAATTTGCCGGTGTAAAGAAATAATTAGAATAAAGTGAATAAGGGAAATGTATCACAGTCGTCCGCAAGGGTGTTTTCACTTGCATGCCATCATCAAACGTGTTGTCATAGGGTTACAAAATGTATCACAGTCGGCGTTTAACGAAAGGAGTTATAACAATTCAAGAGCCTTAATGATAATTACAAAACGTTACTACGATAGGATACGATACACACATGCAGGAATACATTATTTCAATCTCTGATACATAGAGCGAGATTCACAAAAGAAGTTTTTAACAAGGATAGTTTGTTATTATTATTATTTATATTATCGTCTTGTGTAAGTTCATAACTCCACTGTAGTATAAAGGTCCCTTGAGCAAATATGAAATTTAGCAGAATTCGATACGGCGCACAAGGATGCGTCTAATACGTACTCTACCCATTCAGCCATGAACGGAGTTTGAGACGACTAAAATATTTTTTGTCCTGTGTTGTGTCCAGTAACTGAAGTCATACCCCTAACGAAAATTCCAACCTAATTTATACTGATGGAGCATTGGATAGATTTGTCACAGGGTTAGTTTCTTGGAAGGGTACGCGGGGGTTTTTTTTCCCGTTCACATGGTGGTTTTGTTTTACAACGAGGTTAAAATACACTCTGTGCACTACGTGTGTGTCAGATAACATAAAAAAGGTATTGAAGTGTGCTGGTGACCAAATTATATGCATTCAATACCCGGAACGCGGAAGTAGCGTTCAAGCCAAGTGAACTTTGGAGCCGGTGGCAGCCGTCGCCCCAACGCGAGAGCTTGTCCTGATGGAGCTCCAGATGTTCCTCAGCCAGCCCAGCATGGTGTTGAATGCTGTCTGCACGGCTTGCCAAAGCTTGCCAACCTTCTCCACCACTTTCTCCTTCAGCCACTGGAAGAAGCCTTTCAGCTCATCGCGCACCACCTCAAGAAGCTTGACAGCCTCAGCAAGAGGGTTTGGTTTTGCGCTCACGTCAGCAACTTGGGGTTTTGCAGACCTATAAAAAGACATGGGTTACGGAGATTTTAGGACCTGGGGAGTGGTTTTATAGTTTTTACACCATTCGGCAGTGCAAGTTTTTAGTGAGTTCACTAAGAGTGCCTTACTCGATGTTTCAGTTTTTGCCGTAGGTACCTCGCAGGAAGCTCGGTAACTACGCCCCCCCCCCCGCCCCCCCCCCCCCCCCGCCCCCAAAAAATGAAGCATCTCGTGGCTTCTTTCGTGGTTAACCACTCGAACTAATCATGTAAACTCTATGTCGTAATGTTTTATATGGAGCAGTGCACATGAGTTCAAAGAAGAACAGAGATGTGTTACGATCTACGTCGGCTGGGGATGGTCAGCCAGGAAGCAGTGTTGCGACTTTGACATAAATAGTTATAGCCACATTCAACTTTTCAAGCCTATTGTTCCCACCCTGTTCCAGATGCCACGCTGACTTTCACGGCGCTTGCGCTCGGTTTGACGTCGCTGTCGACGTTCCAATCGTCACTGGTAATTTTTCTTTTTCCTCCTTTCAGATTTTCCCAGTCTTTCTCTGAAAAAAAAAGCCACGATACGAGTATACAGTACGTCATAGAATAAAAGAATAGGAACCAGAAGGCCGTCATAAACGTCACATCAATCAAGACAACTGCAATGGACTGGAGATGTTATGTGAAGCCGCACCTTACTGTCCTCAAACAAAACCAGACTTGCCCATACACATCTGAAATCCAGTGAGTATTTCACGAGGCACCCGAAGACCCATCGTTTCTCCCAAGTCTTATCCCCACCCCCAACATCCCTCATTTCATTTTTCCCCAGTCGCCAACCTCCTGCACCCGTCATCATCAAGTTGACAGTTTTAGGAAAACTCACCACTGAGCTCAGAGCGGATTGACGAAAAATCACAGCTAGGCTCTTCAGGTTCTGTCGTGGATGGATTTTGTGTGTGTCCGATGACTGAGTTGGGGGCAACGTAGTCGATTGCATGGTTGATAAATTTGTGTAAATTGTCGAAGACGCTTGCTGTCATTTCCTTTAGATTTTCATTCGTAAGATTTGACGTTCCTTCTCGTCTCTTCTTGATTTCCTTGAGGAGCGTGGTCACGCCACTGGCCTGGTCCTGCAGTGTATTAGAACCAACGTCAGGTCCGCCCATTGTACGTTTGCGTATGAAAGCGATCTGAAAATGGATTAAAAATTTTAAAAACCTGTACGTACGTACAAGGATAGCAATCATAGCAAAGAATTTGTTCTCGAACAAAGGTTGGTTGCTTTGGGGGTTTTGGTTGTTGTTTTGTTGTTGTTTTTCTGGTGTTTTTTTTGTTAAACAAGTACAGAAAGACAAAGGCTGTCTGGTATACGTGAACTTGAAAGAACAACGGTCGACGGTTGCTTGTGTGAATAATACTGCGTACGCGCGCGCGCGCGCACACACACACACACACACACACACACACACACACACACACACACACACACACACACACACACACACACACACACACACACACACCACCACCACCACCACCACCACCACCACCACCAACAACAACAACAACAACAACAACAACAACAACAACTAGGATCGTGAACGGGGAAGGGGGGGGGGGTGGTTGCACAGGCTACCAAAAAGAATTGTCAAAGGCGGGTAATAACAAAGCAAACAACCGTCTTTAAGTCAAGTAGTTTGAATGGTTAAATCTCTGCCGGTTAGCTCGGAGATATCGTATCAGCCGCTGATTTTATATATCTATATATCTATATAGTCTCATATGTCTGCACTCCAATCTCGTGTTAAGCCGATCATGTGTGCCTCTGCGGTGGTCTGTGGTGAAAACCCGATCCTAGGTAATGTTAGATAGCCTAGATCTAACCACAGCGTTGAATGAATCATTTTGTCAACACACACACACACACACACACACACACACACACACACACACACACACACACACACACACACACACACACACAGCCATTGCTCGACTGAGTAAGAATAACGACCGCTCAATAAAGGTGGGCTATTAATTCTTTTTAGACATACTTATGTCTCTCGAGGCGTGAGTACGAGGGGTGGACCAGAATATTATGACTTGGAAAACTTTACACTAACAGTCGTAACGGAAACGGGCTCAGGTAGAAAGGGTGGGGCTTAGGGAAGGGGTTGGGAGGTGGACTTGCAACGAAGTGTTTATTTTTGCACGTTCCTGTTTTATTTTGGGTTTGTTTGGGTCTTTTGTTGTTGTTTTGTTTTTGTTTTGTATTTTTGTTTGGGGTGAGGCTGGGGGGAGGAGGGGGGCTCAAGCCCCTCCCCCCTCGTCCCGCCCTGCAGTATCACAAAAAAACGAAGCAACGTTTTCAAACAAACAAAAAAAATCGATAAAGCGGTTAAAAGACTAGGTCTCTTGTGTTACCAATCGACTTGTCTTTGATCCTTTACGCCAAAGAATATACATTGGAAACCGCATAAAAGTCTTGCTGGCACCACTTAAAAGTTCATAAACTGGAGAAATCCACACAGAATGATAACAAATAAACTCTTCTGAACCAGTGAATCAACTCATTATTAGTGAACAATCTACACAAAGGCGGCTACCCAAATTTTTGGGCCCTCAGTGGGTCCTTCATCGGGGGAATACTATTCCGAAAAAATATATATATACGCTATATCGTCTATGGTTACGCTAAAGCTCAGGGAGTGCTTTGTGAAACAGACAAAGGCTTGTCAGCTTCACCCGAAACCTGCTCCTACACCTAGTGTAAATATTCAGAATTACAAAATTCAGTTTGTGTCTAACAAACCTTTGACCTTTTTAAATTAATATTAAACTGTAGACTGTCTAACTGTACGTTGATTTTGTGGGGTTTTTTTTCTTTTTCTTTCCTCTGGTCGTATGAAAAAGAAGACAAAACAAGAAAATAGACAAAGCTCACCGGCGCTGCTTCCTGGTCCACAGTAGTGTTCAAGTATGCCCACCTTGGTATTTATCACGGTTTATATCACGTGACGCATGGCGTTTACAGGTTACTGCCAGTTCCCTCACAATACTCAAGAGTAGGGGGAAGAAAATCGAGGGGTGGCCCAAAGTATTGTGACTTGGAAACTTTACAGTCGTTGCGAAACGGGCTCAGCGAGAAAGGGTAGGGCTTAGGGAAGGGGGGGGGGGGGAGTCGTCATCAAAAGTAAGCGCATGCATACCAATACCCAGCCCTCAGGCACGGGGGCAGTACGGGGGGGGGGGGGGGGGATTGGGTGTTTGGGGGTTTAACGTCCTTTTCCACCACATAGGGTGATATCAAAGACGGGGCAACGATGAAAAAGCCAGCACAAATATTTGGCCCCAGCCGGGATACGAACTCACGACCCGAGCAGTAGAAGTCCAACGCTCTACCATTCGGCCACCCGGCTCCCCCGGGCAGTACGGGAACTTGGCGCGAGTTTCAAGTGGGTAGGAAGTTCGCTCGTTTTTCGTCATTTAGACGATAATATTATGCTCTTGTCGGCACTTACTCCACGAGGACCGGAAAAATGCACAGTAGGGATTTCATAACCTCACTGACCAAATTGTCATCATTTTTTTTTTTAATTCAAGCAAAAGCAATACATACTTTTCCGTGACTGAAAACGTCAGACACAGTTGTATTCAGTTGTGGTGTCTTTTGTCAGTAACCCATCAAGATCAAGATATTTTCAGTTCAGTTCAGTTTTGTTTTTTTTTTCAACATGCCTGCCGGTGATTTTCTGCGAAGCGGTCGTCGAAGCGGTCGTCGTCGTCGTCGCGCCGTTGTCTGCGCTCTCGCACGTTGGTGCTGTCATCCTATTGTAGCGGAGTGCTGTCCCTGATGATGACGGGGAACCGGGGTGGCCGAATGGTAGAGCGTTGGACTTTCAATGCTCGGATCGTGAGTTCGAATCCCGCCGGCTGGGGCCAAATATTTGTGCTGGCCTTTTTTCTCGTTGCCCCGTCTTTGATATCACCCTTATGTGGTGGGAAAGGACGTTAAACTCCCAAACGCCCACCCACCCACCCCTGATGATGACGAGGCGTGTACCACGGAAGTAGTCTTTCTTGCCGTCGGCTCGAAGGTCACGCAGCGTCTGTGGGTGGGTGGATGGGGTTTGTGGGGGCTTAACGTCCTTTTCCACCGCATAGGGGTGATCAAAGACGGGGCAACGATGAAAAAGCCAGTACAAATATTTGGCCCCAGCCGGGATACGAACTCACGACCCGAGCAGTAGAAGTCCAACGCTCTACCATTCGGCCACCCCGGCTCCACCACGCAGCGTCTGTGACTGGCGTTCCGTCAAATCATCGCCGATACCGATCTTCTCTGCACGGGGTGCAGATCGCACCTCCATGCTCCTTATGGTAGATAGTTTATCTTCCCAGAATCACATACGCACAATAATTGGGCGAGGGGTTGGCTGGTTTTGACCGTGGGACCTGTTACGCTTCCCAAGCCTGTGTACCCTGGAGTCTTACTCTACCTTTGACGGAAACTCGCTCTTACAGGCACAGCGCACAGTTAATTCCTGTCAGGCCAGTAGCCAGCAAGGTGACCTTAATGATCTAAGCTCCCAACAAAAAGCTTTCCAAAGTGTGATAAAATTTTATAGAGTCGACCGTACAAGTACAGTCAACTGTCACAGTTGCAGAGTTTTCAGCACTTCGGGGCCACTTACAAAACCAGAGCACGAGTTTGCCGTGGCATTATTTGGCTTTTGGTCAGTGAGCGAGACGCATCGCTACAGTGTCCAGCGCCGGGATGTTGAGTGCTGCACGATCTTTCTCGCTCAGTGTCAAAACGGAAACTGAGCTGTGAATCAGGCTGCCCTTGGCTTTTATTGGGGTTTCAGGGACGCTGAAAACTCTGCAACTGTGACAGAGTTGACTGTGCTTGCACGGTCGACTCTGTAATTTTTTTTTTCACACTTCGGAAAGCTTCTTTTTGTTGGGAGCTTAGATCTTTAAGGAGTGTTAAACGTCCTGAAAAAAATACTGTGAAGTACACATTTTAGTATCTCGGCTTTTTCTTTCTTCTCCTTCGATTGTTGTAGGCATATAGTCTTTTAAACGTTCAAGGCGGCTTTCCGAACAGAGAATCATTACAGCTCCTTTGATAATTATTATCCTGTCGGGTTTTGTTGTTGTTGCTTGTTTTTGTTTTGTTGTTGTTTTTTGTTTTTTGGTGGTTGTTTTTTGTTGTTGTTTTCTTGGGTTTTGTGGTTTGTTTGGTTTTTTTTAATTTGTTATGGTTTTATAGTTGTTGTCGGTGTTGGTGGTTTTTTGTTGGGGGTTTTTTGTTGTTGTTGTTTTTGTTGTTTTCTTTCTTTCTTTCTTTTTTTTTTTTTTTTTTGGGGGGGGGGGGGGTATGGGGCTATTTAGCAGATTTTCCTCGGAGGCGTTTGTCTCTTTCACCTTTTAAACGTTCCTTATGGGACAGCGAATGCAGGAGCTGCCAAGCACATTAATGATTTCCATGTATTACGTGGCTGACTGCACAACAATAGGTGGCTATGAGCCAAGCTGACGCCATGAGTAGTCTTCACATGTATAATTATATGTGACTTCCTCTTTGCTCCAGACGCCTTCGATAGTGTGTTTGAATATCAAGTTTCAAGAGGTGCGACCATGCATGCCGTCTTTTGCGTACCTGTTGCTTTGTTGTAGTAGCATTAAATACGAAAACTCGTTGTGGGATGGTAGGCGTTATGGTAGCCTTTCAAAACTTCCTGGTTGAAGTCAGGGATGGTACATTAGTGCTAATGCGTTTGAACTTGGGAACACTTTGACAAGCAATAGCCTCAGCCGAGTACAGGTTTTCAAGGTTGGGACTGTCTTATCATGTCGGGATAATTATGTGCTCTCGTATCTGGGGGCAGCTGAAAAGGATATACGTACTTCCTCTTCTGTCGATTGCGGGCACTGAGATAGGACAGTTATTTATATCGTCATCGTCATTTCGAAGGAAACGATTCCTTTTTGTACAAAGGGTGTGGGGTAGCTCAGCCGATTGAACCTTAGATCGAGATCGAAAGGTCCCGGGTTCGATTCCCCCGGGGGAAGCGCGTGGCCTCGGTGCAGCGCCACCCAATACCTATCCTTTTTTTAAAACAATTTTTGCTGGGGGGGGGGGGGGAAGCCGGATAACCCGGAGAGAAACCCCCGATGAGCAGCCCGGCAGCCAGGAAAAACCGGTGTCACATATGTTATCACAACCTCGACCTGGGCTCGAACCCACGCTTCATCGCCATGACATTGGTGACGGCCGTTCAGTAGCGCAGCGGTTAAATCCGACGCGCTGCCTATTAGATCACCGCTCACTCCTGTGACTCAAGTGACTGATACTCGTGCACGGATTAAGCACATTTGATAAAACGTTTTCCACACGCTGTTGTGTGCCTGTCGTACGTATTGAGACTTTAAGTCTCAAAGAGAGAGAGAGAGAGAGGGTGGGTGGGTGTTTGGGGGTTTAACGTTCTTTTCCACCACATACGGGTGATATCAAAGACGGGGCAACGATGAAAAAGCCAGCACAAATATTTAGCTCCAGCCGAGATACGAATTCACGACCCGAGCATTTTAAGTCCAACGCTCTACCATTCGGCCACCCCGGCTCCCCAGGAGAGAAAGAGAGAGAGCTAGAATCAGTCCCTCAGTCATCATTTTCCCCATATGATATACTTTTCCATGTCCCGACCCTGTTTATCGTACCATGCATTCCAGTGCTTCGTATATCTCTACAACATGTGACAGTTTTGACATACATGACCGCCAGTTTTTCTTTCCATCCTCAGATCCGCTGGCATATCGCACCAGCAACCCTTCAAAACTGATCAGCAGACGACAAAATCTGCCCGAGGTCTCCAGCCAAGAAAAGCGCGATGGAACACAGTTCGTCCAGTTCTCCTGCGCTACTCAAGTGCGTCCTGCGATCAAGTCGCGCGTAGCCTGCTGAGCCTGCTTTTCACGCCAGGTTTTCATGGGTGCCTAGCTGATAAGAATTTGCAATGGATACGGGGCAGACGCCTTCATCTCACCTCGTTTTGGGGTGATTAGACCCTAACTGCAGACTGGATAAAAATAATCTGCTGCACTCATCCAGTCTATTCAGCGCAATATATGTGTGTGTTCAGCGTTTTCAAGTAGATGATAGCCTGTATGCTAAACCTTGTCTCCTTGACGACAATTTTAGCATCGGAAGTTTGATGTCCTTGTGGCCTTATAAAAGCTGACGGAAATGTGGCATAAAAAAGCCGTGAAGAACTCGCTGCTTTTATGACGAACTCGTTAAAGTAGGCGATCGATTTTTGGGGGACCCTGCAAACATTGAGAAGGATATGCACGAGAGAATCAGTTCTGTACTTCTTTGATGTCACACAGACGGGCATGCGCAAGTCTGATTAGCTAATTTCGCGACAGCGCATTTGTGTCGATTCACACAAAAAGTCTCTGGCCATTTTCGATTCAGTGTAGTGAAATTGTAGCGCGCTACGTGAAATTCGAACTAATTACTATAGTGTCTCAGTGAGGTTTTTTTTTTATGTGCCCGTCTTTTGACATGACTATCCAGGCTCACAGGTCATTGTGAGCAGTGCAAGTAGTGTTTAAAGGTCTGCAATCGCAACGAAAAGCCGTAAACAGTGGGGTTTTTTTTGGGGTTTTTTTTTTAAACTGCGACTGTGCATAATGTAGGCAACTCTGTCACAGTTGCAGAGTTTTCAGTGCTTCGGAGACCCATATAAAACCAGAGCATGAGTTTGCAGTGACTTTATTGTGCTTTTGGTCAGTGAGCGAGACACATCGCTACAGTGTCTAGCTGGTGTTGTGTGCTGCACGAGGAGACTCAGTAGCCAGTGCGATCTTTCTCGCTCATTGACAAAACGCAAACTAAGCTGTGAAATCAGGCTGCCCTTGGCTTTTAGGGACGCTGAAAACTCTGTAATTGTGACAGAGTTCACAGTGCATTTTGCACAGCCGGATAGTTTTTTGAAAAAACAAACAAACAAAAAAACCAAAAAAAACACACTGTGTGCGGCTTTCTAATGAGATTGCAGACCTTTAACATCGTACCGCGCAGACAAAAGCGGAGTTACAGACTTTCAGAGGCTAGCACTGCACTGGTAGCCAGCAGCAGGCTCAATGCGACGTGAAAAGTAAGGTGTCTGGTAAAGTGTTACAGTCATTCACTCGCTGAGAAGAAGAGCGTCGAACCGGCCGTTTCAATTTTCGTCCACAGGAGCCTGCAGTGTTTTGGTTACAAGTCACAATATAGGTTCCGGAGCATGGACTAAGATTTCCCCTGAATGTACTACATATTTTTTGCCCCTTTTTAAAACTTGTGTGCAGAGTAAAAAAAAAAAAAAAAAAGCAATCAGGGGGCTGGTTCAGTGGTGTAAGTAAGTTTCATGCCAGGTAATAGTGAAAACAGGGCCTGGCAAGTGGACTATTTGTATTTATGCGCGGCCGCTGACACGAGAGCCAGCAGACGACAGAGGAATGAGGGCCCGGGTAGGTGGTCGCTGCTAGTATTGGAAAAAAAATATTGAAATTAATTTAAATTTACCCTACACATGAGTCTTTGGCTGCTAGATTTTTGTGATTTTTTTAAAAGCATTTCTTACATTATGTTTAAAAGGAATATATAGCAATTTGTTTGAAATCCGTATGTGTACTGTGTAGCCTATTTCGCTCACTGTCTCATTTCCAGCGCACAGGCACGCTCACGAGCGTAAATGTTCCAAGACAATATGTGTCTTCTTTGAAACGTTAAAATACTGACTGGAAGACGCGATCGTCTATCGCTGCACGGTCGTTAGTCTCGCGAGAGCACGTGCACAATACGCTTGGCTAATCCTGATAAGGCTGAAAGGAAACTCCGGCGGATCCAGTGTCCTAAACAAAGCCCGCTGCAGCGGCAGCTGATAATTCAGACACGGGTGATGACAATGTAAATTAAAACCCTGGAAGCGGCAGCGGGGGAAATTGACTGGCACGGAAAGGTCACGTGTGAAGATACCACTGTATATTAATTTTCTCAGCCACCAGTGAAAGAGAGTGTCGTGATTCCCGAGGAAATTTTAGTCTGTTCTGTTTCGTGTATTACTTTAGTTGCCAAACAGAGCTGGCATGACTATGGCGTACCTTTGACATTTTACTAGGGAAAGGGAGCAATCGCCATATAGTTAGTTTGCGTATTTCGTTCGTGTCACATGATGTTCGGACTTGATGAACACGACTGAGATACAAACGAAGTCAAAGTCTGTGCCCAGAATAAGAGGACTGTTGAAAAGAAGACTTTTAATGTAAACTGAACACTGCCGTCGTAAGTAAGCGTATGGAGTGTGCTTTGTCCACAATATACTCCTGTTTTACTGGCCGAGTCGCGAACTAAGTCCAAGTCTGTCTACAGAATAAGTGGCCCGAGAAAAGAAGAATATTAGGAAACGTCATCATTAGCTTACGTATTTTGTATATTATATATTCTCTCTACAGAATAAGACGCTTAAGAGAAGAAGAATATTAGGAAACGGTAACACTGCCACCATATAACTTGCGTATTTTGTATATTATACTCCTGTTTGACCGGACGAGTCACGAACTAAGTCCAAGTCCGTCTACAGAATAACTGAGACTCTGAGAGAAGAAGAACTTGAATATATCAGAAAACTGTAACACTACCATCATTAGCTCACATATTTTGTATATTCCTGTTTGACGGGCCGAGTCACGAACCCAGTCAGCGTCCCAGCATATTAGTGGGTCTGTTGTGAAGAAGGCTTGGCCTGACCAGCTGTACCAACGTAAATTTCTCCGGGATTTCATTGTGTCTTCTCCTCTTGATTGAGACAGTGATTTGGGACCACACCGTTTCTCCTTTAGCTAAATTGTGCAGCCTAACGGTGTCTCAACCCCTTCTCGGCAGACCAGCGTCAAGAAAAGCTCAAGTGTGGTATCCTGACGACACTAACTGCGCTGTTCTGGGCAAGGTACCAACCGTCCAGACATTCTCCGTGATGGATTGTACCAAGTGACGTCCTTACAACAGAGTCCGTCGGACAACGGCCAAATTACGACCCGAGGGACCGGACATTGAGGAGACGTGCTTCACGTGCAGAGGACGGATGAAAATGAGGTCATTGGCGGCCCTCTGGTGTTCCCTGTGTCTGCTGACGATGCTGCCCTTCTTGTCTTCCACGTTGACAGGTTTGTGAACGGGTGTCTTGGTGTCATGATTGCCTTTGGGTGATGATCGCAGGTCGGTTAAATAACTTTGGGGATTTCCTTTCAGTCCCAGAGCAATAGACAAGAAGTGTGGGGATGAATAGGGGGAAGGGTGTGTGTGTGTGTGTGTGTGTGTGTGTTGTCAGAGGAGGGGGGGGGGGGATCATGATTATTACCTGCACGAGTAGTCCCCCGTGCATACATAGACCCGCAGCAATCAGTCATTTTTCGTGGCAGCTTTGTGTTCCGCCGCGAGAAATGCGTGCTTGTTGCGGCAAGGGAGATTACTCATGCAGGTAATAATCTCGAAACAGGCCGAGAATGTACTGGTGATGGTGAATGCGAAAGTTTTCACCGCTTCTGTGCACATTGTGAAATAACAGGGGGACGTCAAAGTTGTTCGCAACTGTCCACTTTCCTTGTCACCGTGTAGTTTGATTTTTTCCTTCTTAGGCATTACTAAGCCCAGCCCGGTTTTGGTTAGTCCGAGTCTGCGTTGTTGCGGGGGCCAAGAATAGCGAGGCCCCCGGAACGGGAATGAAGTTTACCTCCAGCAGGGCGGACCGAGACCATGATACTCAAAGCAACCACAGAACCGGCCGACCTTCCATTCTGACATTTACTCTACTAGGGAGGGTCTCCCCCTAATCTGAGAAATGGATACGATGCGATACCGTGCCCACAAAATTGTATCATTAGATAATGACGGCAAACCTGATGACAGAAGGGTAGGCGGCGTTAAATGAGAGGTCACGTGACAGGAAGTAACGTCCGTAATTAGAAGAAATTTGCGGAATGAGGGGTGGTTTTATCCGGGCAGCTGAGGTCAGACAGAGAAGAGAGAAGGTGGGAAGGCATTTGCTTGGTTATGAGTGTGTAACGCTCTGGATGTAACAAATGGCTATCTCAGAGAGTTTGGGAAACGTTTCGGGGTACGTACAACAGTTGCATGAAGAGACATGCATAGAGCAGCCTTTTTATTTTATTTTAGTTTTGTTTTGTTTCGTGTTGTTTTACCATTTGTATTTGTTACCGTAGAATAAAGATGCATCAATATGAAAGTGGCCAATTTATTCATAATGTCGACCCAGACGTATAGGTACTGATTTGTGCTTTAGAATATACTGAAATAAGAGCACATGGAAAAGTCGATTACAGTAAATAGTACATGTACTTCAGAAAAGTGGACGATTTCTCGTAACTTAGTCTTTATACTTACAGTATTGGTATTATTAGTCTTAGAATTTTCAGACCTGCCCTTAGTTCCACCTACTATTAAAATGTTTAATATGAACAGATTAATCTATCGCCCATACGTGGTGGAAAAGGACGGTAAACTTCCAAACACCCACCCACTTATCCCGCGAGGCCTTACAATGTTTTGCAGCGTGCCTAATACACAGATAAGAAAACACACACACACACACACACACACACACACACACACACACACACACACACACACACACACACACACACACACGAAACTATTGCCATACCCGCACGGACAAAGTTTGTAACAATCCACAGTTGAAACCCAGTCATTTCGGAAGCCACTTGACTTGCCCGCATTTCCGAGCAAACAGATCGTTAAAATCATTAACTCAAAACGGCGGCGGAGGCACCACTGCATTGAATTTTGTCTCCACTTCATGCCAAATCCCGTATCGTGGGAAGCGCCAAATCGAGTCTGCTCCAATTCAGCCTGCAGGGAGTCTCCCCCCCCCCCCCCACCATGTAAATATCGAACGGGAAGTGAATCAGTCTTTTACCCTCATGATGTCTGTTTGCGCTCAAGAATTGCTACGTCTGTGAATGTGAAAACGATGTCCTCATTTAGAGGGGATCTTGTGGGACGAGTTGTTGCCGCTTTCCTGAGGGCAAGAGGCTGAAGGATTAAGTGTAAGAGAGTGTTGGGCTCAGACTAGCAACAATGTCTGATTTCGAAGCATTCTGTGTTTGGAAACAGGCGTATTTTGACTTTCAGGTATTTGCACTAGAAAACAGTTGGAGTAAATTCTGGTCATGCAAGATCGTTTGCAGAAAATACGCACTTTCTCTTTACCTCTCTGTGTGCACGTGGCAAGAAATTTCGAAATTGGACGCCATTCCGGCATCAAGATACGACAAGGTCAGCCGGGAAAAATGTCCCGAGATGTTTGTAACCATGAGGTCAAGAACCCGAGAGGAGGAAGCGGCCAATGGCCCGTGACTCTGGCTCATACAGCACAGTACCGGAAAGGAACGAACCCTTGCCAATTGGATTACAGCCCCTCCATACTTGCCAGTGTTGTGGTGCGAGAGTCATTAATGGCCCTCCTTTCGTGAAGTAATTGAAAGGAAGGGAAATTTGCTCGTAGTTGTAGCGAGTTGGAAGCAGTTAATGGCTTTCTCGTGATGACTCGGAGCCCTTTGGACAGACCAAATCAAGCAGCAAGCTGGAAAATCGGTACAAGAATGTCAGTGGCACAGTGCCACGTGCCATTTGAGGTATGGTCCTAGGTTCGATTCTCGTGAGGGTCAAAATTTCTGCAGGCCTTTTTCAGTTTCGCCGCCTTTGAAATCATTAGCGGGACGGGCATATGACTAAATAATAATAATAATAAATGGTATTTGTAGGGCGCATTTCTTTATACTAAAACTCAATGCGCCGATCACTCGGGCACATTTTACAAAGATACACAGACATAAACTGATGAAACTGATAAGTTACACAGGAAATCACGAGAAGGCTTTGCGGAAGAGGAACGTTTTAAGATTGCTCTTAAAAACCGACAGAGTTGGCATATTTATCATATTCGCAGGCAGGGAGTTCCACAAGGCTGGTGCGACAAAAAAGAAAGAGCGCTCACCAAAAGATTTGAAATTGCGCTTGGGAATTTTGAGAAGCCTCTCGGACGACGACCGGAGGGTTCGCGACGGCTGATATGTGACGAGAACGGAAATTTTATACTGAAGGCGGAAATGGACGGAACCTTTAAAAAAAAAAAAAAAAAAAAAAAGGAGAACACGCCTCTGAGGACATTTCAGAATACTTCATCAATTCCAAAGTGAAATATATTTCGCCACTGTCTTGAGCGCCCCATACACCACCAGTTTCAGGGCATACCAATGTGACATAGAAAAAATTAGGAAAGCATCAGAACGAATGCACACACGCACGCACACGCACACACGCACGCACGCACGCACGCACAGAGTTGAAAGAGCGACACTAAAAATGCTATGTTGCTGTGAAAGCACAGCATTTAAATGGAAATTTAAATGAAAACATTTAAATGGAAAATTAAATGAAAACATTTAAATGGAAATTTTAATGAAAACATTGAAGTGGAAATTGAAATGCGTTTCGCTAACCTGAAAGAGAAAGATGAAGTAGTGGTTCAAGAAGTCTGTCAGATGTTGGGATTCAAACTATGTGGACTAACCACTGCCTTCCGAGCTTACAATAGTCCAACATCCTAAAGGGGGAGATGTGTGTAACATTAAGTGACGAAGTGGCAAAGCCATGACCGCGCATCTGCAAGGCAGACACGTTGTGCTAGGGGTGTCCGGAGGCATATCCTCCCTCCCCCCCCCCCCCACCCCCCGGAATTTTTTTGTTAACAGTTAGACTACACTCTGTGCAGGTCTGGTGCATTTTGGATTGATTTTAACACTTTTTTCTAAAGGAAAATTTAAAGAATTAGACCTAAAATCTGTGCAATTTGGTGCATGTTGGCACTTCAGAGGATTAAACACTTTTGGGGAAGTGGGGGGTGGGGATTCTTAGCTAACGGCGGAAATCCGGCAAAAGGTGATAGACTATAAGCCTTTGGACTTACGTGGTCCAGTCTCACACATATGATCATGGCGAGACTAGTTTATCAGTACAATGTATTTTCACACGTACGTTGTTGCCTGATATTAACGGATCAGGTTTTCATTTTTTTGCGCGTACAGTGTCCATCTTCATCCTGGATAGCGGGTACTCTTTTAATACCTTATATTTCTTTTCTTTCCTCGAAGTCTTGTCCAGTGATACATACTAACAGTTTGTCTCCTCTCTCTCTCTCCCTCTTTCTCCTTCATGAATATATTCCTGTTTTGTTTGGATATTTTTCTTTATTGTCTAGTCCTGGTGTTTTTATGCGCATGACAATGAAAACCTTGAATCTTGATTCTAGGGTTTTTTGTGGTTTGTTTTTTAGAAGTTACATTTCTAATCAGCGCTCAACACTTTCTGCTTGAAATTTCCTGTCAGAACCGGCAACATGGGACGAGGATAGCCTTGACCTTGTCGACACAGACGACGGGTCAGCGTCATCATGGTCAGATGATGAAGACCTGGGCGACCTCTTCACAGGTGTCGCTGATGACGTCAGCTTCCGCTGTTACAACTGCACTGGCGTCACCGGGGTGACGGGGTGTAACATCACCGTACTGCTGCAGAAACCACGTGACTACATCACAGAATGCACTGGGCATTGCTTGAATATATCAGCAGGTGTGTGTGTGTGTGTGTGTGTGTGTGTGTGTGTGTGTGTGTGTTCATGTATAATATATTCAGGGATACATAGTTAAAATTTGTTCGAAAGACAACTTCAGCCCAGTGTGAATCTTGCAGAAATGATTTTTTTTACAGCCAAACTGTTTGTTGCCATTTCATTCCCTAAATGTCTGGCTGATTATTCAGTTATCAGTACTATTAACGTCGCTTCAATTGTTTCTAGCCTCGTGGCCGCCATGTGCGATCATAATATAAACTTTCTTCTGTTGGCTCTCGAGCCTTCTCCTACGCTGGTCCAAAAGCCTGGAATTCTCTGCCTCTTTCGCTCCGCCAGTCAACCTCCCTCGAAACCTTCAAAACAAATCTAAAAACCTACCTGTTTTCATCTCAAAGCTCCGTCTAACCTCCCTCCGTCTTTCTCCATCTCCTTATTAAGCACCATACATGCAGTTGCCCTGGCCCTGAACCTTCACGTCTATCTGTCTCTTTACCTGTACTCTAAGCGCATCGAACTACCTTCCATGTAGATTAAGCGCTATATAAATAAAATTATTATTATTATAATTCTTTTCTCTCTCTCTTGCTGTTTTCGCAGAATATAATGCAGTGTTTCTGTCTGTTCTGTCATTCAACTGTTTCATGATTGTGGTTCGAATCCCGGCTGGGGCCAAATATTAGTGCAGGCCTTTTTCTCGTTTGCCCGGCCCGTCTTTGATATCACCTACACGTGGTGGAAAAGGACGTTAAACACCTAAACACCCACCCCTCACCCCTTCATGAATGTGGTCTGCCAAATCATTAAGCCTCTGCAGCGTCAATGATGATGTGTAAACTGATGACAAAATCAGAACGCAGCAGTGGAAATGGTGTTAGAAATGCCCTTTTGTTTTGTCTTCTTCATTCAAAACGTCCATTGTCTCTCATTTCTTCCCCCTTGTCAGGAAACTCTGTGGTGTTCGAGTGCGTGAATGATGTGCCAGTGCGGAAAACAACGTGCCTGCAGAACAAAGGGACACGCATGTGCATGTGCGCAACGGACTTGTGCAACGGACCATCCGCAGACCTGCATCTCTCCACCCCACGGGCACCTCCTGGCAGTGATGTAGTATTCCCAGAAACATCTACCATAGAAACAGAACCTCCGAGAGCGACAGTTACCATGGAAACGAAAACACCGAAAGAAAATGTGCCTGTGGGGTCGGAACCATCGAGAGAAGCTGTTACCATTGAAACTGAGACTCCAGGAGAAACTGTTACCATCGACATGCCAGAGGAAAATGTTACCATTGTAACGCCAGGAGAAACTGTTACCATAGAAACGCTAGTAGAAACTGTTACCATAGAAACGCCAGGAGAAAGCGTTACCATGGAAACAGCATCACCCAAAAGAGCTGTTACCTTGAAAGCGAAGTCTTCTGGTAGCAGAGTAAAAGACGAAGTAATCGTGATATTCAGTGCTTGTGTTTTATTTTTATTCACGCAGTTACTTGTTCTTGAGCAAAGGTGACAGAAACTGACATACCTTCTTATGAGTGTGATAATGAAAAAGCACATGCTCAGATTACAAGCATTTATATTTTTCCAGTAAACTTACCAAAACAGTTGTTGACTAGTAGCGAGAAAAGCATCAGTGGCTATTCACTGATGCAGAATGACATTTTGCATCACGTTTCTTTTCCTATAAAGAAAAGTTCTTCCCGATAAGTTAAACAACACAAGAGATAGAAACTACAAGTGTATGTGTACCAGGATGGTTGTTTCCAAACCATGTACACATTACCCACCAATGGAAAGTGTCACTGCTACTGCACGCTTATGAACTATGGTAATGTGCGTTGTTGTTTTTTTTTTTTTTGTTTGTTTCCCCCCCCCCCCCCCCCATTTGTTTCACAATCAAATCAAATCAAATCTTTATTGTCCAGTTAAAAAACCCTAAAATTTTCTTTTGGTGCCCGCTCTGCACAATATAAAATAAGGTTCTTAAATCATCTTTTTTGTCCAGTTAAAAAAAAAAACGGAAAATTTTCTTTTGGTGCCCGCTCTGCACAATATAAAATAAGGTTCTTAAATCATCTTTTTTGTCCAGTTAAAAAAAAAAAAAAAAAAACGGAAATTTTTCTTTTGGTGCCCGCTCTGCACAATATAAAATAAGGTTCTTAAATATCTTTATTGTCCAGTTAAAAAACCGGAAAATTTTCTTTTGGTGCCCGCCCTGCACAATATAAAAAAAAGGTTAAGAACCTTATTTTATATTGTGCAGAGCAGACACCAAAAGAAAATTTTCCGGTTTTTTAACTGGACAATAAAGATGATTTGGTTTGATTTGATTTGATTGTGAAACAAATGGGGAAAAAAATGACTGATTTGTTTGTTTTTTTGTTTTTTATTTTGCATGCAGAGCAAATTATACTAAAAATATGTGCCATTCAGCAGCTCATTGTTACAATACTCACTGACTGTATATAATGTGATATCCTCACACACACACACAAACACACACGCTTAATCTTTGCGTGAAGATAACATTGCAAGCCATGAGCCTAGACTAAAAGACATACATCATGTACATGTACAATCTTTTAGCACAGTGTACACATTCAGGGTCCATACAGGTTCACAGTCTCAAAAATTCATAATTTTCCAGGCCAAATCTCCTGTTTTCCATGACAACATCCTTGCACTTTTTCACACTGACACACACCAGGGTAGAAAATCTGAGCTTATCCAAGTTATCGCAGTCAGCAAGACCAATGTTCAGAGTTAGCCATTAGCCTCATGGGAGGGCAGTTTGTTGGTATTTTTGGCGAACAGTCCAGTGAGTAATCACCAAGCTGACCGTCTCATTGTCTGGCTCAAAATGGCTTCAATAAAATTCTGAAATTCCATGACTTTTGAGATAATTTCATGACTTTCCAGGCCTGGAAAAGCTATTTTCAAATTCCATGACTATTCCAGGATTCCATGACCTGTACAGACCCTGACATTTACATGTGTGAATGGTTAAATCCTAACATACACTTACAGGTTGCTCAGCAACATAAATTACAGTATTTTAAATGTGGTGAAATGTCTTCCTGTTAATTGGGGTTGAAAATATCACTTTTAATAATTTTATCAGTGTTTGTATGTATGTGGATTTTGGGTGTGCAAAAGAAAAGAGAGAGTCTGAGCGTGCGTGTGAGAGAAAGAGAGAGAGAGAGAGAGGGCATATCAGCCATTTCACAATGTTTGTCATATTTTACTGATACGCTTGCTGTTTTAAACTCTTGTGAAAAAAAAAAAGAATAAAAAAGACTGAAAGAATTGTGACATTACACCAGCTACTATTCCATGCTTAAAAAATATATAAACCTCACAACAAATGTATGTTTGCATAAGTAAAACATTTCTGAAAACAAATGCATCCCATGTTTATGTTGCATGATGATGATGGTGATTGCTAGTTTAGCCCAAAAGCCCTCAGGCTGCCAGTTTACACACACACTGCTTTCTGTAGCGCTCTTTCACTTTGCACACTGGCCAGGACGATAGAGATAACATGCACAAACAAAACATTCCCCACAGGACAAGCACAGGGCTGTCCGCCATACACATTCTGATGACGCAACATGCAAGATTTCTACGTTCATGAACCCAGACCACCCACTCGTGACTGCCGAACAAAATCAATCATAGTGTTCTCAAATGAACTTATATTTGTCCTTAAATGAAAATTTTAACAATTAGTAGCAGGAGTTTGGTGCTTTTCCTTCTGAGAGTCATGGCAACTGGGCTAGCACGGGTTAATACACACAGGCTGCAGTGAACATTTTCCACAACACACAGTCAACACACGAGCTTTGCATCATGCACCCAAACACAAATTATAATGACTATAATTCACAAAACCTGTTCGGGAAGATGCTTTATTCACTGTCAGTACATCACAGAAGACTGCAAAGACTGCATTTGCCATAGCTGTTGTCGTTTCGGGTTGCTGCTGTCGTCATTTGTCCAAGACCAGAAATTTCAGAAGTGACAGATTTCGAATCGCCACAAGCGGTCTTCTCGCTGATTGGAGTGATAGCTCAGAGCACCCGCGAAGTACTCCACAGATGGTTGGAAGTAAGGCAGAGTGGAAAACTCCTTAACTCTTATGAGCCCGACCATCCCCCGCCCGCCTTTATGATCAGAACAGACCACTGCACACCAGTAGGAGCCACTTCAAGCCACTATTACGCAAGGCGTGGGTCTTCCTGCTTGCCACGAGAACGCTGCAGACTGCATAACAGTTGCTTCAAGTGATCTGAAGATTTCAAGTATAAATGCGATTTTTGTGATCACAATCTTGCACATGCAGCCGTTCGTCTGAAACCGATGAGCACAGTAGGGTTGCATATGCGGCTGTTCGTCTGGAAAGAGTTAACTGTGGATGGGGCTGTAAAAATTAATGCCACTTTTCACATTCATCTTGGAATTTGGGCAGGACTTGTAAGAAGAGAAATTGCATGCCCAGGGTCTCTGAATCTGTACCTTGACTCCAATGCCACGGTCAAAGCTAGCATAACGTGAAAGACTACGTGTTCATACAATGTATTGTCAGTGCAGCTTGAAGCCAGAGTGGATAGCTGCGACACCAAAAGTCAGGTTTTCGTAGGTCACCATCCTGAATCCACTGGATCGAATCATGTCGGCGAACTCTTCCTGCGATAAAGGAAAGACATGATCATTATTGTCAGATAATGTATTTTGTAGGAGCGTATCACACTTAGTTACAGCGGGCTGTCGACTGGGGCCTTGGGTTTGAGAGTAGCCGCAATTCGCCTAGAGGCTAGGAGCAGCAGGGGGCCGGCAGCTGACCAAACAACAACAAAAAAATCCGCCACAGGAGTGAGACTGGGTGGCGAAGATGTAGGAACAGGCATTGCATGACACTGCTTATGCCCCCTCTTTTTGATTTGCTGAAGACTGGTAACAAATCCCCCCCCTCCCCTCCATCCCCGCACGCGACTCCACTCCTGTCAATCAAAAGTGTTCAGCCCCCATAATTCAGCCAATCGCGTCCTGCGGCATAATGAGTGCACACCACATGGCATGGTCTGGCAAACATTTTGCTATACACTACAATGACGGAAGCGCGTGTAGTTTGATACGACTGAAACATGGAAAGAAAGCAGTAAGTCCACTGATGTTATTTAAGAAAAGAGACCATTATGTCAATCTCTTTCACCTTGAAATCACCCCTTTTCCAATAAAATGACGTCATGGGTTTACTGTGTTTTTGCCAATACACGGCAGAGTAAAGGGGGCGGGGCTTTGGCCTCCGGGCTTGCCGAGTGGAGTCGTCAACTGCTGACAAAGAGTATACCTGATCTGGGAACTGGCGTATACTCTCCACAAGATACTGGTAGGACTTCCAGTCTTTGGCGATCACCTGGCCCATGACGGGAATCACTTGGAAGGAGTACGAGTCGTACACACTGTAACACAAGATGATTACTGACTGTGGTGTGCATTATGAAAAGAAATTGATAATGATAATGATAATGAGTATTGTATAGGCGCTTTTCCCAATTTCACGAATCGGCTCACAGCGCCGCGAACCGAACCCAACACGCACGCTCACGTGAATCACATGCATTCTCCCACACACTGGACATAAACATATTACAATCACGTGGTGCGAAGGGTCATCTCAGCTATTTACATTTCGGAATTTAGAATTACATTTATTTTTCAAATTTGGTGGGCTGAACATTTCCAAAGCAGAGGGGGAGGAAGCCGGAGTACCCGGAGAGAACCCCTGACAATCGGCCCGAATGAACGGTGCCACATACGAGAAGGAAAAATTCTTTGCTCCGAGTGGGACTCAAACCCCCCACCTCTCGCATTGGTGACAAGTCTCTTAACCACTAGACCACCGACTGCCCCGTTGTGTAGTTCGCTTATTTACAGATGCTTGATTTAATTCACATTCAACTATGGCAGAGGCAAACTGGCTACGGACAAACTACTGAAACTGATAAAAATATACACGCACGCGCACACCCCCACCCACCCAGCCACACACAAACACAGACACACAGACAGACAGACACACACACACACAGACAGACAGACACACACACACACACACACACACACACACACACAAAGAAATGCAAACCAACAACACCAAAATCAAAGCTGGGCATAATTCAATTTGGAGAATAGTGCTGAAGTGCACAAGCACAATGCATGTCATATATTCTCAAATTCGACGATGACGTTGATGTGCTTACCTCCTCAGAACAGGATTGGTGACCTGACTGAATTCTAGGCACATGAAACGGCCACCACGCTTCAACACTCGGTACGCTTCATCCACCACCTGCAATTTTATCATCAAGTCCTTCAAACTGTTTACTGGTAATTTTATACGCTACTAAAAACAGACAAGTATTTTGGAAGAAATTTCAAATCTGAAGTACATGTATTTTGTTAGCAGACATAGCTGAATGACGGTGCCAGGTCTGATTAACGCTTAGACCTTTTTTCTTTTTTTTTCAGATTATAGTTTAACAGTGTATAACAGTTAAGTGACTCACCCTCTGCACATCTGTACAGTTGCGGATCCCAAAGGCGATAGTGTAAGCATCAAAGGAACAATCTGGAAATGGGAGATTCTCTGCATTGCCTTGCACCCAGGACATACCTGAAAATATGTACCAGTCCGAAATACCAGCCCACAAACAGAAGACAGTATTTCAGTATGGTAGTCAGGTACTAGCACAAGAGAGAGAGAAATATTTTAAGAAATGTCACTGTTGATTTGAAACTAAGTATATACCCATGCTTTTACCATTCCCTATAATTTTCAAACACAGCTTCCTCAACAGTAAAACCTACCTACGCCAGGCACCAAAACATGAAACAACAGGCCCCGTAATAATCAGGAAAATCTACCTCACCTGCCACCATAAATGTGCCCATGATGCAAAGCTCAGCTTCCGTCTGCTGTAGGAGACGAAAGCAGCTTGAGAACCAAGCAATTGAGGATATGGAAAACTCTTCTAGTAGAGCTTTTATTCAGCGAATAATTTTGATTCTAAAAAGCCTGATGTCTGCCGAAAAGCAAAAAAACCTAGGCTCTGATTTAACTGTGGATCAGGACGATTCTCTTGGACAAGCAGCAAAACCAATCCAGAAAAAGACGACAACTGCTCTCACCTGACGTGATGCCTTGCTCCCGAGCTTTCTGTTTCCCAACGTCCAGCATGGCCTGGTTTATATCGAACACAGTCACATGACTCCTCCGGTTATTCTCCACCGCTTTCCTCCACCCTTTCATGTCTTCAGCTTCTTCATCAGATGACGAAGATGATGATGATGAAGACGATGAATCCTCAGTTTTCTCTACTGGGTCCATGTACACCTGCGCCTCCACCTCTCTTGGCATCTTGATGTCAAACTCGTCACCACCTTGGCTCTGCAGCTGTGGATGGGAGGATGGCTGAGACCCAACGTACTGAAGAAACCTGAATGCGATGTCACCTGCAGAAAAGATATGGCAATAAAGGCACGTTACTTATTCATGTTTTTAATTACTTTCGACACTATAATTCTGTAGCATTATTATATATATATGCTAAAACTGCAGGCTATGGTATATATATGGAAGTCAGAAAAGAGTTGTTATTTCTTTTTTCTTCTTTTTTTTCTTTCTTTCTTGCAACATTTTCAAACATCCACACACTACAAGGGGAAAATGGTTAACTGTCACAAATTGGTTTTCATCTCTCTCCAACATCCTCACCTATTATTTGTTTTTAAAACAAAACTTTAAACTGTTCACTAGTTTCAGTTTGAAAGTATTGTAAACTGTACCTAGAGTAAAAGAAATGCATAATGCCCTTTTATTTTCTTTTTCTTTTTGGTTGGCAGGTTGGTATTGACAGTGACGTTTGCAGTGACAGCTGTACAATCTTACATCTCTCTCTCTCTCTCTCTCTCTCACACACACACACACACACACACACACACACACACACACACACAGAGAAAGAGCGAGGGAGTAAAAAAAACAAAACACTCAAGCACCTGTTCCACCAGCCACATCTATAAGCTTGGTGCCTGGCATGGGTGACAACTGTCTCATGAAATGATCCTTCCACAAGCGATGCACTCCTCCACTCATCACATCATTCATCAGGTCGTAGCGGCTTGCAACATTCTCAAACACCTCATACACTGCAAAGAGAGAAAACTGCCAGTTCATAAATGTGCATCTTTCCTCCAACATCACCCTTTCATGCATACACTACCTAAACAACAGAAAATTATCACTATTGTCACTGTCAGTATATACATGTGCCAGTATGAATATATATCTCATAATCCCTCTACCTAACCTCTATCACAGCAGTTAACAAATATGGGTAATTTTTACGCTCGCAGACACGGAAGATACTCACTCGCAGACACACTGACACGCACTCGCAGACCCACACTGGCAGACATGCAAACACACTGTATGCACGGACTGATACCAAAGACATTACATTACAGTAATGTAATGTCTTTGCTGATACGGAAAACACACTCTCAGAATGACTGACCCTTGTGTTCTTTCTCCTCCTTCGGGACTGACTGAAACCCGAAATGAGTCTTTCCTTGGGTTGCTGAATCATGCTCGTGGCCAACTGACTTTGACGTGGAGAAATATTTTGCACACACACTACACACACGCAGACGAACCGACAGATGTAGTAAGGAGCGCCCGGCTAAGGGCGCAGCCATGTTTGGAGGACACAGGGGAGGTATCAGTTAGAGGGCACAGTGGTGCAATCATTATGTCGATTAAGTCGACTTTCATCTTCTTACAGACCTACTTGAAAGATGAACCTTATATTTTCATGTACATTATGTAATATCTCTTTGTTTTAGCCAACCATTTTGTTTTATTTTTGCTATATAACATGTGCTTCTTTCATATGATTACTCCCTCAAATTGTTTGAAGATGGCGGCCGCCAGCGCAGGCATGACAGACGCAACATCATGTTTTCAACGCTGTTATCAAAAACTGATGGTCTTTGTCTTCAAAGAGGACGAATCGACACGCAGCAATCTCAATCTTCTGCTTGACGAACTCATAGCCCTTGACTGTAACTCGGTCAGAATTAGAAATGAGGTAAATTGCATTGCTGTGACTCAGCTGCGTGTAGATAAGTGTGTTTGATAGTAGTGCTGGAAACTTGATAACGGTCACATTATTGCTCTTGGCTTTAATTCCTTGCTTTTTGTCCTTCAGGAACTGTTGTCATGAACATGTTTTAATCTATTGCAGATGGGAAACAGCCTGTTAAAGAAGCTGTGCTCACTGGTTCCTTTGAGACATGAGCGGCTTGTGACCAAAGTGTGCCATGTTGTTTCCAACTTTATCAAATACAAACTGGTTAGTTACTTTGTTTTTGTGTGTATGTAAGTTACACAAAGTATGAATCAGTGAATGACTTTTAAACCTCCGGCCGGCAATGATTACTTCCTTCTCCTGTCATTGTTCATGTTACTGTATGGTGCAGGGCTGACTGGTGTTATTTTTCATGTGTTTATTTTATTTTATTTTTTTCCTGATCAGGTGTTTCTGTCCGTCATTGCTTACTGGTGGACATATTCTTAGCAATTTTCTTTATATCATCTGACCTGCCTCATCTTCATGCGTTACAGTACCTGTGTCATAGTTAATCTGCACACAGAACAGTTAGCTAAGGACCTATTCCGGCCGCATCCGACAAGCACATTTTAACTTTATACACATTTACAACAGTCATGTAACATCTGATACACAGCCCTGAAAATTTGATTTTTTCCATGGCTAGTGACTCAAAATTTTCACCAGCAAAACTGGAAAAGCTACTGGCCAAACTTAACTGACCAATGTTAAAACAGAACTTTACAAGTCAATGAAAAATTCCTACATTCGTTAACGATACCCATTTTCCAACCAGTGAAGCGTTACGGGAGCTGATGGAACAGCTCATCTTATTTGCCTTTTTGTCATACTTAAGCCACAAAATTACTTTCTTCCACCTTGAAAGAAATAAGCGCCGCTCAGCTGCTGTTGACTTTGCCTTCTTTGGAACAGGAGGTGCCTCTTCCTCCGATGCATCCGAAGTTGACGGCTTGTTTCCTTCCAGTTTGGTGCTCTTCTCGAATACATTTGAACAATGATTCGCCAGATTCAGACTCAAAGTAGCCAGGGGAACTCACTCATTTTTTTTTGTTTCACTTTATTAATCTAGGACACTGAAAAATCAACTACGTTTACTGAACTCGCATCTTGACAAGTGAGTTTTAGATTTACTCACCAGCTTTTTTTTCCCACACCACCTCTCCAAGGCGAGAAAAATACTTGCCACTTTCACTTTACATGTTCATAACTTCACTGTGCAGGTAGCACCATTATACCCTGACAGTGTCCACCAGTTGGCAGACTTTGTTCTGAGAGCCGTCGCGTCCTGTCCACTGTGGGCCATGTCAGATATCCTGCGTGCCGTGTCCGTGATGCTGGAGGAACACTGTGAACCATTTCTGCGGGTGAGGAGAATCCTTTTGCATTCTGCTTTGCTTATTTTTCTGCTGTGTATAACTGTAAGCTTACTGCTCAGGTGAGTTTCTATGCTCTGCTTACCAGGTGCACGGCTTAAAATCTTCCACCTTTTGGGGGATGTCCACCTTTGTCTTAAAATCCCTCCTCCCCCCCCCCCCCCTAAAAAAAAAAAAAAAAAAATCCTCCTCAGAAGCACTTAAAATTGTGCCAGAGCGCACCAAACTGCACAGATTTTAGTCTAATTCTAAAACTTTTCCTGCAGAAAAAAAAGTGTTTCCTCCTTGGAAGCAGTTAAACTCATGCCAAAATGCGCCAAACTGAAAAGATTTTTAGTCTCATTTTTTTGGGGTGTGTGCTTTGCCACTTTGTCAGTGAACGCTCCACACTTTGCCTCCTTTTGGATCGTGCACCATTTTTAGCCGTGCTGGTGTAGGACTTAGTGGGTTTAGGAGAGTGTGTGACAAAAAAGGACCTACAAGGACATTTGCAATTATAATGGTAACACATCTGTTTATTTGTCATTACAGTGTCAGGACACACTTGTGGGGAAGACCGGTGTGCTGGTCAAGGTGCTTGAGGCTTCAGAACCAGACGTAGGAGCCATCAGTGAAGCTGCTCACTGCTTGAGGTGCTTGGCTCTCAGGTAGTTTTCTCATATGTTTGTCTTGTATTTGGCTCATACAAACGTACACAGCAAGCCCCAAGGCCAAAGCCGCACCCCTTCACTCTGCCATGTATTGGCAAAACACATTGCGTCCTTGATGTCATTTTTTAATGGGAAAAGGGGTGATTTCAAGATGAAAGACATTGAAGTAATGGTCTTTTTCCTCAGATGACATAATTGGACTGCGTTTTTTTCTGTGTTTCTGTCATATCACACTACATGTGCTACCGTTGTCATAATGTCTGGTGAAATTGCCAGACCATGCCATGTATTGTGCTCATTAAGACGCGGGACACGGTTTGCTGAATTCTGGGGACTCGACTCTTTTGATTGAGAGGAGTGGAGTTGCTAACTGTGCGAATAAAAAGAGATGGTCAGATTGTCTTGTTGTTGATTGGTATGCCTTCCATAATTGTCCTAAGGCATAAAAAAGTATTCTGAATTGAATATTGTTGAAGTGAATATGTGGTTGTGACATATGTTTTGAGAAATATTGTGTTTGTCTACTTGCAAACTGAATGTTTTCCTGTAGGACAACGGAGACGGAGGGTTTGAATGGTTCCAGTGTCATGGTTTGTTTCACAAGTCTGCTGAACCTGCTGCATTGTGTGCCAACACTTGATGTACATCACAACATCCAGTGTAAAGTGAGATGCTGTAATTTTAAGCGTGAGTGGGTGTGTGAGTGGGTAAATCATTTACTCATTCGCTCACTCGCTAAGTGAAGTTGTGAAGTTGAAATTGAAATAACTTTATTTGAAAGCAGTAAAAGTTTTGGTCTTGCGGCCAATTTTCAAACTTGCTGTCTTGAAAAATAAACCAAAAAAACAAAACGATCGAACATACTTATACTTAAAACTGGTTTGAGTGTGAGTGAGTGAGGGAGAGAGGGATCAGATAGGTTGATCGGTTGAATTACTCAGTGACTGTTCGGTTGCCTGATTCACAAGCTGAGTTTGGTTTGACCAAACTGTTGAATTACTGAGCAGCAGTGGATAATTACACCATTGATTGTTCACCTTAAAGACATTTACACACATGTATATAGTCTCTGATCAGGTGACACGTTGATGACATTTCTTTCGTCAGATTCTGGTGGATGCCCTGACAGCTGTACACGCACTGCTGCTGAATGCCAGGGTGGATGTTGAACCCCATCTAGGATCTCTTCTAGCGGCTGTGAAGGTACATAATGACCTTCACTTTTGGACTGCTTTATACACTAAAAGATCTTGAATTTGAAGGTCTGGTCAAAAACCAAGGAGCAGAAAAAAACCCACTAGTTTCTGTTTCAGTGTCCTGCCATCTTCACTGTATGCCATGTGTGCTGGTGGTGTTAATAGCAGTGCTGCTTGAAGTAGTATCTTGCATCAGAAGGTTTTGAAATGCAAATTAAGTGTTGGGTACCTTATCTAACATTTTAAAACATTTTAATCACCACATCCTCCTCGTCTTTTTAATTGCACATAAGCATTTTCAACTGTGGTCGGAAAGTAAGGACGGTCAAAAAGTTAAGGTTATTGCGGTATGATAACGGGAATTTGTGACACTATCTGTATCATAAATGATTTGGGGAGGGGGGGGGGTGCACTTTGCTTTTCCATCCATCCCTGCATTAGCACTTCTCCCAGTCACAAATTAGTGCCTGCCACTTGGTCAATGTACAGCAGCACTGGCCTCAGTAGAAATTGTACACCCCTGTACCGCCCTGCAACACTGCAGTATTGGCCGCCCTTGGACCTACGGCCCCTGCAGAATGCCTTTTATAATGATCAGTGGTAAGCTTACACAAAATACATTTTCTGACAATAATGCTCATTTTCTAACACTTCAGGGTTACATGTTTCATGGACTTGGTCGACCAGTCACTATACCACCGCAGCTGTTTCCCACCATTGCGATGTCTTTCGACACCAAGACTGCAAAAGCAGCAAGTGCTGCTGCTTCCACCCCATCAAAACCTGACTTGTCCACTTCCACGCCACCCAGCTCCAAGTCACGCAGCAAGAAAACAAGGAAAAAAAAGACTGCAGCGTCCGGAGATGAGGACCAACCCAGCGGAGAGACAACCAAGGAGGGATCCGAAGACAAGGGAGACTACAAACCAGGGGCAGATTTGACGTCAGAGTTTACTGCCATGTCTCTTCAGCCATCCTGGGCACGGCTGACTAGTTCGGACTCGGACTTTTCAGACACGGAGGGCGGGCAGACAGCGAGGTTCCACGCCCTATGCACCAAAGTTCGAATCTCTGCGTTCAGTTGCCTGGCTGCTGTTTGTAAGGTGTGCTGATTTCTTTTTATCAAGAAAATAATTCTTGGAAACGGTGCTTTCGTTAGATTGATCCATATAAAAATGACCAGCTTCCACAAGTTCTTTTAGATAAATGAAATCAGTGAAACACAATTTTCCCTTTTATCCTTGGGCATTATCATACAAACAACAAAGCTGTTGAGATTTTTTTATTTATCAAATTTTCATTATTTGTTTCATATGCTGGCAACACAAAGTCTTTATTTACATTTCATCTTTGTTCCAGATTGCAGACAAGAAGTCAATGTGCGGCTACTGGCCTTTCTTCATCCCAGACTCAGCAGCTGCAGGCAACTCGCCTCAAGTTCAGACATTATTCACCTCCATTTTAAAAGATCCATCCCCAAAGGTTAGCACAACCATGAATGTGATAATTACCAGTAGATTGAGTTCCAGAATATGTTCCTCTGCTTTGTCATTTTTTTCAAATGATGAATTTGATTGATCCATCTGTTCCAGTGATACGACAGCTCTTCTGAATGTTTTACGTATTGTTTTATCATTACCTGACAGTTGTAATTTGTATATGTATGGATTATCGTTTTTATTTTTGTGTGTGTGTGTGTGTGTGTGCGCGCGCACGCTGGTTCGGCTCAATGTTTGTAATTGTAATGATTTTTATTGTCAGTTTTGTCTGAGCAGACAGTACAATTTCCCTTCGAGGGATGAATAAAGTGATATCTTACCTTATCTTATCTAATTTTTACTGAAAAATCATTTCCAGATTTAAAAAAAAAAAAAATCATATTGACTAACTGACAGCTATGACGGCAAAGGAGATTTTCTTTACCGTTTATCTATTCCTGGCCAGGTTATGTGCATTATGGCTGAAAGTTTAATAAGGCACGGTACTTTTTCATCCATTTTAGTGAGCTACTGACAGGGCTGAGATTTAGCAAGCCGGGCTAAGGAGCCAGCCGGGCTCCTAACCTGGGAAGTTGAGGTTGCTAAAAAAAATTCTCAGGTTGCCAGGTTGCCAGACCCTTTGATAGAAAATGCGGTCCTATTTTAAATTGTATAACTATTGCAGGTAATAAACAAGAAAACTTTCAACAACACATTTTTGTGCACTCTCCTTCTGGCAACAATCTCTGTGTCCAACTGACCGGCTGCTCATGGTTTTTGATCGAATCAAGTTTAAACAAATTTGTGCCGATTACAGCGTGTGTCAAGAGTCCGTGTATAGACACGGAATCTCTACCACTGGCGGTAACTTTCAGGTCGCCAGCCGGGCGAATAGTACCGTAAATCGAGTTCGCCAGACACCATTTTTAGGGGCCAATGGCGAGTTGGCGAGCGTTAAAGCTCAGCGCTGACTGACAGTCGGTCTGCACATTCACTTTTTTGGCAGTGTCGTATGGGAGCACTGGTGGCACTGACGGCCATGTTAGATGGGACCAAACAGTTTCTGGCAGCTGCAGAGGACAGGTTGGTATACATTCTTGGCTTTGAAAATGTTACTGCTTCTCTTGTAAAATTGATGAAATGTAGCAGACCAGTCAGGAATACAGTAAAAAGCTTATCTTAACATATTGCTTGGGTAGGAGCATCCTCTCACATCCGCCATGCTCGGTCATTAGCAGTCTTTAAGTCCCACCTTAAAACACATCTTTTCTCCATGCAGTAGAACCATCCCCCCATGCCCCTCCCCTCCCCGCTCTCCATCTCTGCATGCCACCTGCAAAAAATCAGTGTGTGTGTGTGTGTTTGTTGTACGTTATAGATGTTTTATGTTTTTTGTATGTTATGTGTAGTTTATGTACGCGCCCTGAGCTCTTGTGAGATGGGGCGCCACAAATACCCTTTATTATTATTATTTTATTTGGATCACCGAAGCCGTGCATTTATTTCACATACTTTTTTTTTTTTTTGCTGCCCCAACTCTTTGCCGGCTCCAGTGGTGTTCCTCCCAGGTCGTGGGTGGAATCCACGGAGGGCTCGGAAGTTGGGGCAATTTTTGGCTCCCTTGTGTAACAATGGGAGTCTATGTATTAACCCTCCGTCGTCTGTCTGTCTGTCTGTCTGTCTGTCTGTCTGTCTCTCTGTGTGTGTGTGTGTGTGTGTGTGTGTGTGTGTGTGTCCAGAAAACTTTAACGTTGTCATTTTCTCAGAATCTACATACAGTAGAGGCACCAAACTTGGCATGCTGATAGACTAGCACAAGACCTTTCAAAACATATAGTTTTGAATGACCTTGACCCAAGGTCAAGGTCACTAAAGCTCTCTGTTTGAAAATTTTACATTGGCATTTTCTCGTAATCTACAAATGCCAGAGGTTTTAAACTTTGCATGATGATAGACATTGATAAGAACTTTACAGATATACATGTAGTCAGTGACCTTCTGTCAAGGTCAAGGCCGTACAAGATAGTTTTGTGAAACCTTAACATTGGCATTTTCTCAGAAACAATGAACAGCAGAGGTGCCAAACCTGGCATGCTGATAGACAGTGATAAGACCTATGCACACATACCATCTTAAATGACCTTGACTGAAGGTCAAGGTCATTGAAACAGTGTTCGGAAATTTTAGATTTGCATTTTCTCAGTATCTAGAAGAATCAGAAGCATCAAACTATGTGCGATGATTGACATTGGCAGCACCTTTACAGACATACCTGTGTTCAGTGACTTTTAGTCAAGGTCAAGGTTATGCAAGCGGTTTTTTTGGAAACTTTAACCTTGGCATTTTCTCCAAAACAACAAACAGTAGAGGCACCAAACGAGGCATGATGATAGACAGCAATGAGACCTACCTTTCTGAATGACCTTGACTGAAGGTCAAGGTCATTAAAGCTGTCGTGAATTTTAACATTACTGTTTTCGGAAAAACTACAAATGCTAGAGGCATCAAACTTGGCATGATGATAGACATTGTTGAGATCTCTTTTGAATGACTTTGACCAAAGGTCAAGGCTGTACAAACTGTTTCGGGGAAAATTGTAATATTGCCAGGAACTCAGAGCGCCAGACACATCACTTAGCATGATACTGGATAGTGATAAGAGCTCTACAAACATACTTTTGTGAATGACCTTGACCTGTGTCACAAGGGAGCCATGGAGGCTTCTGCCTCTCTAGTTTTTATTATGCATGATGATGGAGATGAGGATGATGGTAAGATGATGCTATGGAGGTCCGTGTGGTTTGGGACTGCGGGACAGGGCCGCATTCCACGCTTCCTGTCATAAATATCCCGGCATTAACCAGGCCCGGGAACTACGGCACCTGCGGTGCCGGCCGTGTAATCATCCACATCATAAGACGTGTCATACCAAGGGAAGCACCCCCAAAGTCGCACCCGTGAAGTGGGTGAATCTCGCATGTTTATTTCACATACTTATTCATCATTATCATGAATGAAAACTGTGAATCTGGTAAAATTCAGAGTCACAGTCAGAATTGTTTTCATTAAACTTACTTCCACGGATTCACTCAACCCTCCTCAGTCTACCATATCACTTAAGAGCCCGTGCAAAAATTGCAATTTTTCTTGAAATCTTCGGATCACATGGTGCCACTTCAAGCCACTATTGTGCAATCTGCCGTGGTCTGACATCTAGGGGGGGAAGGCCCAAGCCTTGTATGATAGTGGCTTGCAGTGGTTCCTACTGGTGTGCAGTGGCTTGTTCTTTTAAACCAGTCTCATCATATAGTGGGCTGAGGGGGGAGGGGGGGCGGTTGCGGGCTGTGAAGGGTTATCCCTACTGCTTATATTTCCGATTCCGAGTCCTCCCCTCCTTAACAAAATGCCATGGGAAACCAGAAGAGTCTGGGAAACCAGAAGAGTCTGTTCCTCCATCATCATTTCTGATTTCTCTTTGCCAGTTCCAATGTGCGGACGGCCTTCACACCTCTCTCCAATGTGTTGGGTGCTATGATTCGAGAGCTGCACCGTGCGTTGCTTCAGGCGCTAGTCGTGGAAAACTACAACCTTACCCTCACACAGCTCATCAAGGTTAGCACTAGACTTACAGACGTCAAATTTTAGCCCGGGGCATCTCTGTGTGGCTTTTTGTTTCCCCATCATGTTGCCCTATGTGCCATCTTTTGCTAAAAAAAAATTAGTTATTGAATTTCTTTTTTTAAACATGCTTTATTTCAAGTACAGTTTTGCGAAGACAGCTCACAAATTTTATTCCACTTCTGTGCATTATTTCAGTGCCTGTCCACACTCGTTATCAACGTTCCGTACCATCGCCTGCAGCCTGGCCTTCTGTCCAGAGTCGTCAAACAGATAAGGCATTTTTTTGGACACAAAGGTGTGTTGACTTACCTGTGTGTCAACTGTGTCCTGTCAGTATGGTTGTGAAAGATTCTCTGTCTTCACATCATGTCTGAAATATCAGGCTTTAACTTTTTCGCTACGCGCGCCTCGAGCCTCGGCTGTTCCCAGCGCACTCGCGCTCAGTCTCACCGCACATCCGTTGCGTACGTAGCATTTTTAGCAGTTTTCGGATTTTTTGTTCAACACTTTGGCAGTGTTTTATGCCCTAGTGTTTGGTATGGATGGAAAGTTCAACATTAGCACTTTCAGAGAAAAATATTCGCCTGTGTGCTGATTTCACAAGAGAGACACCAGAACATGCTAAACAACACGTGAAAAGTAAACACAAACAGACATTGTTTTCATGCAGCTGTGTTATTACAGAACAGAAGCGATTGTCTTTTCAACAATGTAAATTGTGTCCTTACCTTGGAAATGGTTTGCAAAAATTCAGAACTGTATACCAGGTAACATTTTGTAGTTAGATGAAGAAAATCCTCGAAAAAAAACACACTTTTCACGAGTTCACTCGGCACTGTTTAGATCTAGCAGCGCTGGCCCATGTTTCAAAGTCGAATAGTGCGACTTGATTTGGTCCTATATCCAGCACGTAATTCCTTATTATCAGCATCATCCGCTCCTTCATCTTCACTTTCTACAGGTAAATCCCCCTCTTCGCCCGATACCTCAGCTAGAACCTCTTAAATTGTAGTGAAACGCGCGCACATGGTTTTTTGTTCTTGGTGCCGCCATTTTGTTTTCATGCAAACTCGGTCACATTCCATTCTGCAAGTGGGTCAAGGAAAAGTTCCAGAAAAAAATAACAGACCTTTTCTGTAAAGGCCAGTAACAGCAAATTTACTCGTCGATAACCACTGAAACATTATAGCAAGAGTTGCCTCTCTTAGACCGCAGAGGTGTGGAAGGGGAATTTTTACAGTACGTGTCACAGCGTGCGATGTGCCCCGTACAACGCAGACTAGCGAGTGGCACAGCCCGGGATGTGCCGCGGACAGAGGGGAAGACAGCATGTCACATGGCCGCATGTGACGCGGTGCGAAAAAGTTAAGGCAGTGATGATACTGTAGAAATGCAACCTCTAAAGACAGTTTTCTACATACTTTAAAAAATAAGTTTATTATTATACTTTAAGTTGGGGCGGTCGGTGGTCTAGTGGTTAAGCGACTTGTCACCAATGCGAGAGGTCAGGGGTTCGAGTCCTACTCGGGGCAAAGAATTTTTTCCTCTCGTATGTGGCATCGTTCATTCGGGCCGATCGTCGGGGGTTCTCTCCGGGTACTCCGGCTTCCTCCCCCTCTGCTTTGGAAATGTTCAGCCCACCAAATTTGAAAAATAAATGCAATTCTAAATTCCGAAATTTAAATAGCTGAGCTGACCCTTCGCACCACGTGATTGTAATGTGTTTATGTCCAGTGTGTGAAAGAATGCGTGAGATTCACGTGAGCGTGCGTGTTGGGTTCAGTTTGCGGCGCTTTGAGCCGATTCATGAAATTGGGTAAAGCGCCTATACAATACTCATTATTATTATAAGTTTTCAAACAAAGACAAGGAATAACTGAACGTGTTGACAGTAATGAATATACAGGTTCACGGCATCACCCTACAACACATACAGAGAGACAGAGAGGGAGGGTGGGGAGAGAGAGGAGGAGAGAGAGCACTGACAAAACATACATATACCAAGCTGCTTTCAGTGTTTTCTGCATACTTACCAGATGAATATTTCGTTTTACATCCTTTAGAAAACAAAAGGATTATTGCTTTGTTTAATTTTTTTAAACATTACACCACTTTTTGAGACTTTTTGGGTGGCGAGCACCATGTCTTGACTTGTGGATAAACTGTCATGTTGTAATTTGTTTTAATGTCAGTTTGTGGAATATTTTTCAGACTCCAATGTCCGTGTGGCCTGCCTGACATGTCTGGGAGCGCTGGTCGGCCATCAGCCACCCCTCATGGAGGTTTACTACATCATCCAGTCTTCGTCTCCCCCCGTCGGCACGACAACATTCTTATCAGCCGCCCCCAAAGGAACGTCGGCAACAGCAGCTTTGACCTCTAACCTCATGTTACTGCCCGGCCCTGACGCATCGGGCAACCCTGGTCTCAGCGACTCGGGTATAGATACACAGAGCTCGGCTTCACCGGCAAGCGTACGATCTGACGTGAGCGTTGGAAACGGAGGGGCAGTTCCTGGGAGCTTCGTGGGTGCCACTTCCGTCCAGTCTTCAGGGGGAGAAACTCCTTTGCTGGCAGCTTCCCCGGGAACTCAGACGCCGATTTTCACTGACCAGGTAAAGCCATGTTTACTGGCAGGTCCAGTTTTTTTTTTATGTATGATAATACAGTCGAACCTGCCAAGGCGGTCACCTGGATAAGCTATGCCACTGTCTAACCTGGTCACCCCAGAGGATCCCCTGACATGCTAGCTGTTGACATGCCACCCTGGATAACCCGACCACCTGTCTAAGGCGGTCAGTTTGGTCCAGTCCCTTGGGTGACCGCCTTACACAGGTTTGACTGTACATGTATGTTAGATCAGTTTCACATGATCTTTTTCTTTCTGCCGCTATGTGCAGATTTATTTGAAGAGTTGAAGGCCAAACTCCCAGGCCATGATATTTGTTCTAAATAGAATCAAATCAAATGAAAAATACTTTATTGTCCATTAAATAACGGGTATAAAATGGAAATTGTCTTTGGACTCACAGCTCAAAACAAAATAAGAACGAAAGATTAAGATTCCATGCCAGTAAAAACAACGTAAACTTGGTTTGGCATTTGCAGTCACAGCAAGTCCATCTCATGCAATCACAGTTCAGGCATATTGCAGTTCTGTTCTGTTCATTGTTGTACTAACAGCTCAGGACAGCATGCAGGGAGCCGGGATAACCAAGTGGTAGAACGTCGGCCTTTTAATGCTTGGACCTTGAGTTTGAATCCTGGCTGGGGCCAAATATTTGTGCTGGTCTTTTTCTCATTGCCTTGTCTTTTATATCGTTCATATGTGGTAGAAAAGGGTGTTGAATCGTCAAACACCTACCCTTATTACGGCACACATTTTTCATCTTTGCAGAGCTATTCACAGCATGAGTTACAGTAAAAATTCCATGGTGCCTATGAAATATATGGGTTTGGTTTTTTATATAGATGTTGCAAGCTCAAGCCCACGAGACATCGTGGCTCGTCAAAATGTGCATTCGGAACGTTCTTCCCCAACCTGCTGCGAATAACGTGGCCACTGGTGAAGGACCTGTACTCGAACCTCTGCCCATCAGACTCGAGTCTCTACAGGTGCTGGCCACTCTAACCAGGGGGTACTTTCCTATTATCAGGTGAGAAAATGATCGCATCTGTCTCTAATGGTCATGAGGGAGAGGAGAAGGGGTTTTGTCATGACAAAAGATAGTGATACTCTCTTTGAGGGAAAACGTCCCACATCTTACTAGAGGAATGAGAGTGAAGCAAATCGCAAAATTGTAAAAAAAAAAATATATATATATATAGGGTAGGTATTGGGTGGCGCTGCGCCGCGGCGATGCGCTTCCCCCGGGGGAAACAGCCCGAATTTCCCGAAAGGGATAATAAAGTACCGGGGTAGTTTTTAAAAAAAAGAAAAAAAGATTACAATGGATGACCCCCTTTCTGTCAATCAAAAGGGCCGAGCCCCCAAAATTCAGCCAGTCGCGTAATAAGCACAACACAAGGCAGGGTCTCGCAAACATTTTGCTGGGGCCAAATATTTGTGCTGGCCTATTTCTCGTTGCCCCATCTTTGATATCACCCATACGTGATGGAAAAGGACGTTAAACTCCCAAACAGCCACCCACCCACGCCCACCCTTTAAGCAAGAATAAACGTATATATATATATATGTGTGTGTGTGTGTTTCAGAGGCAAGCTGAGCGTGATGCAAGACCTGATACAGCGATGTATGGAAGATCCTGACCCTACAGTCAAGCTACATGGTTGCAAGGTAAGTAGACTGGGCGTACGGTTACTGAATTCGCTGCCGATTCCTGTTTGCAGCTGCTCGTCTGAGTACATTTGTAAAGTATTTACCTTGAGCTTGCATACATGTGTTAATTATCCCAATGCACAGTCTGCAGAACGGACAGTGCTCTAGAAAAAGGAAAAGCAGAGCATCAGCATAACGGGCATATAAGACAACAGACAAAACCTGTTTATTCCCAAGTGTTCAGCTAGCCTTCTTGAAGGGAATGAAATGCATGACAAACGCAGAAACAGCTGGCAGTTCAGACAAGAGAGTGACCGGTTGGACTTCTTTTTTCTGCCCGGCACACTCTGTCAGTTTCTGCTCCTGCTGTCTGTCAAATATCTATTGCAAGCTGGGGGAATTTTCAGTCATCTGGCACTTTTCAGCCAAATTTCCTATCCTTTCAGCCCCCCCCCCCCCCCCTCCAATTTCAAAAGTTTCAACCAAAGGAAAAACATGGAGGATGGAAGGTGGATGAGAAATAGGTTTATGCAAGGTCAGCATTGATGTAAGTGTCAGACAGAAACAATCCAGAGGTAAGTTAAAAATGTTTACGTTTGGGTGCCAGCAGAGGGCGCTGAATGCCTGTGAAATTGCTACAGTTTCTTTCCTTCCAGGCCCCCCCCCCCCCCCCAAATAAAAGGCGCTGCCCCTAGACCCGAGCCTGGGTTTCAGTCTCTTTTGTTTTTCTCAACAATTCCCCAGCCTGCTCTAGCCAAGGGGTGTATGGAGGGGGCAACGCTTAGTAGTAGAAGTCTGTTGAAACCGGTCATGGCTGTCTTGAGAGGGTAAAGCTACACACTCGCAACCTGGTCCACCACATGAGGAAAACAGCACTGCGTACCTCAGTTCATGAACATCATAGATGGTGAATTCACCAGCTTATGGATTCCTGTTACCCGTGGGTGACGTGATCAGTAACGAGGATGTTGTGTTTTTCTCTCAGGTGCTGGAGGAGCTGGCCCAGGCCATACTGCGGGACTTGCAGGACACACAGAACAACCCCACACCACCACCGCAGGCGCTCGGCCTACAGGATGTGAGTTGTAGACAGTGACACTAATAGAGAGATGCCAGTACTGTGTAGGTCACATTACT